>JANHZU010005130.1:99423-110138 GCA_032468055.1 Acrochordus granulatus | reverse complement strand
AAGTACTTTGGCCACATAATGTGCAGGGAGGACTCATCAGAAAAGACTGTGATGCGGGAAGGACTGAAGGGAAGAGGAGAAGGGGATGGCAGAGGATGAGATGAATAGATAGTATAGCCAGTGTGATGGGCATGGGCTTGGGAAGACTTCAGGAGGCAGTGCAGGACAGGGAGGCCTGGCGTAATGCAGTCCATGGGGTTGCGAAGAGTCGGACTTGACGGCGCAACTGAACAACAAATTAACATGATCTATTTTCCATTTACCATCAATCTATTCCCTAATATATTAAGGAAATTGTTTATTTTGTTTTCTCCAAACCACTTTCTTGCAATCTGGGGAGGAGGCCAGTAGTTTTATAGATCATGAAAAAGCTTGCAGCTGGCTGTTTATATAACCATATCCTGAATCTATCCATCTGGATTAGTCACCATTGCAAAATCTTTAAAATAAGTAGCTTATACCCCTATTACAGTAGGCTTCTCAATTCCAGTTACTGGAACGTATAAAGATGAAAAAAATATTGTACTAAAGCTTGAGGGAGTCCCACTGGGATCTGACTGGCCATTGGGGAGCACAAATATTAAATTAGATGAATTTCCATTTAGAATTGCTCTTCTTTTGAGACTTTGGAACCAATTTTTATTTGGCAAAAATTTGTTCCAATTTTTAATCCACAGAAAAATCTACCAGTTTGGGTAGGGAATGGAGTGATAAACAGATGGGAAGAGATGTCTTCTTTTTCACTTAGTATAGTGACAGTTTTGGACATTCCCACCAGTAATAGGGTCATAAACAGCTCAGACACATAACTTGAGCTGAAAGACAGCTAGAAGACTGGGCTAGGCTGATGCCTTAAGCCGGTGAAGTCCTTCAGATGCTAAGAGGGACTCTTGGGAATCACCTCACATGCTCTTGGGCAATCTGCAGCTGCTAGTTGAGGAGAAACAGGGATCCTCTCAAATTGGGTATCTGTTGATTGGAGAGCAGGGAGACAACAAATCCAGCTTCTGCTTTTTTATCGAGCAATGCCAACCTGGTCTTAGCTTTTTCTTTGCTTACTATTTCTTGTTTTTCTCTTGGACTATTTCTAGAACGTTAGGGCCTCAGCTCTGCATGGAATATATTTTCCTTTTGCTGAATTATAATATTTCAAGAATTTATTGAAAGGTTTATCTGCTTTTGGAATTTTTATTGCAGCAAGGAAATGGGAGTGGCAACTTATTATGAAGAGGGGAATGAAACTGAAAAGTGCTTGGAATGTAGGTCTACCTGCCATTCTGTAAATTGGAGGAGGATTGTTTGAAGTCAAAAGCTTGATGCAAGCCATGTATATTGAACTGCGTCATTATAGTGAGGAGTCCATTTTTTCTTCTTTATTTTGATTATCCATGGTTTGTTTATTTTATATTGTTTTCTTCACTGAGGATTGGTTGTTGATTGGCAATAGTGCCACATAATGAGAACTATATTTGCTGAATTAACTCTTCACCATCCAAACTAAAAGGATGACACTGTGGTGCAACTTTTTTTTCTTTTTTTCTTTTCTCTCAGTATATTAGAAAAGGAGAGATAGCTACCAAAAAAGAAGTGCTGAGGATATTTTGAGTGAAATTCAGAAACTTTATGTACACAGAAAGGCTGGAATGGAAGTTTGGGGCAGAAATTTACAGGAGATATTTGAGAAAAAATATACAGAAAATTGATCTGGTTTTAGAGGGAAAAATAGAGGAGAAAATTGAAAAAAATGGAACAAAAGTTAGAAGCTGAAAACTATAGAATGAGTCATTCTGGGATTGAATCCATGCAAGTAAAGGAAAAAAATGTGAACTTCAGTATAAGAGTTGAAGAAACAAAAGTTGCCAGGAGAAAAGTTTGCAGTTATTCAGCTATTGTTGAGTTTAAGAGAAATTTTTTTTCAGATGGGGGGGTCCCCAGGAGCAAATAGGAATAAACTAAGATGGAATGATTAATCAGTTAGACTGAATTGATAGAATGAATTTAGCTCTTGTAGAAGAAGGTTATTTGTTTAGGGATATTGTAATTCAATTTGTCAGAAGATTTCCAGAAGAACAAACATGGAAAAAAAGTTTCAAAGGAAATTTTGTAATGGTGGGCAAAGAACTAATTTTGTTGAGAGAAATTTCAGAAAGATTTTTGAGGATGACCTCAATTCAGGCCAATTCAATGACCTCAATTCACTCAATTCAGGTGGTATGTTTATGTGGGGAAGGGAATTTTAAGTCTAAAATTACTAAATCAATTTTTAAATATTGTTTTGATAGGTGAGTTCTTAATGTGTTGTGGACTGTGTATGGAAGGCAATAGCTTACTATGTCTTAGATTCTGCCACTGATGATTTTCTTTCTTTAATATTAAAAATACATAGTAAAATGAAGTTTGAAAAGCATTCTTTCAGCAATCATGACAATCCTATCCTATGTCTACATACATCTATCTTTGCTACAGAATTGTGTACAAGAATGTAAAGTTCATCAAGACAAAATTTAAGAGAGTTTGAAAGTTATTAAATGATTATTTTCCCTCCATATATTTTAATATCATTTTCTTTTTATTTACTGTTGAATTTAGAGTTACAAAATCTAGAGTTAAATTTTATGAAAATACTACCATACACTTATTTAAGAAATAACAACATTTTGAATAAAGAATTGCTCTCTGTACAACAACATTCTTAATCTTGCATGATTGTAGCTATATATAAACAAAACAAGCAGAGGAACAATTTGTTTGAGGTGCAGTAATGAGTGAAACACTTTTAATCTGCTGCTCAGATAAGAGGCTGCTTACCCTGCAGCAGAAATGTTGGTATGGCAAACATCTAAAGAAGGGACCTCTTAGTTTCTTGCGTTGTAAAGGTGATGGGGAGAGATGTAGTTTTAAACTTGCAAGATTCTGTTAATGTAACCTTACAATAAAGAATTACTGTAGTTAATATGGACTGCTACTTGTCTGGACTACTTTGCAAAGCTGATAGGATGAATATGCAGATAGAGTAGCTCAAGAATTAGCTCAAGAAAAGCATCTCTCCCTGAAGGGTTAAAGCAGCCACATCTACTTGTACAGCTGCTCCAAGGGCTGTATCCCATAGATGAATATGCCCAGCTGCTTCAAGTAGCTGGTCATCCCAGTGGAAGTGTTGTCTGTATAAAGCAGCTTGTAAACTTTCCAAATAATGCCTCTGATTTAATGTTTGCTTCATTTATACCAATATAACTTTGTGTAATATCTTCTTCAAATGCTTTTCAAAGTTCTATCAAGCTCTCTCAAAGAGTGCTGAAGCTTTGGAAGGCTGCGAACACGTGATGCTTTGAAGAGCGGATTCAGAAGGGTCACTTGTGACAACATCACAACCAAATCATCCCTCTGGATAGGTTGTACTGACCTAGCTACAAACACATTTGTAGGAGAAATGTACATGAACAGTGTTACAATGTAATCATGAGAGAAACATCAACAGTACAAAAAGATGAAATGCTTTGCTTCTAAGTAAGTCTGGTAGCTAACAAGGCATAGTTAATTTTGATTCTAATTCAAAGATCCCTTGTATTCCCACAAATTCATTCTCCATTTCACTCTGTGGAAGCTCCCAAATACCTTTGAAAATAGCAGAAACAGCTGAAAATAATGTGAAATCCAGTAAGCTATAATACAGATAGAAACATCTGGAGAAACATAAGGTATTTCTTAGATTATTAACCATAACTGCTATTTTGGTTAAAACAAATGTAAATATTTGTAAAAGCACATCATATGCACTGATTTTGTGGCTAAAAAGAAATATATACAAGATTTGTACACACAAATAAAAGGGGCCTATATATAGAATCATCTTTCTTACTGTAATCAATATGGGCTGATGTCAGCAGTGAAGTCTAGAGCACATAAGGCCTTTCAGAATTATTATAATGAATAATAATTCACAGATATAATTGATGGTCAATCATGGTTTAATTTTATCATAATTGTATAGCAGTTCCTAATTAATTTAGTTAACACTCAATAGCTAAGAATTTAATTATTAGGGCTTCCTGGTATTACAGTGGAACCTCGCAAGACGAGCACCTTGCTGCACGAGATTTGCGCAAGACGAGCAAAAAAAATTTTAGTAAATTTTATTTTGGTTGACGAGTAGCAACTCACAAGACAAGCAAGCTTCATGTGATGACTTACGCATCACCAGTCAGCACGCTTTGTATTTCCCGTTTAGGCAGCAACCGCACGAGAGTTTAGTCAATGCTGCCATGTGCAGTTTACTCCATTACTGTCCGTGGGCCCTTCTGCCTCGAGCGGCGGTGGCAGCGGATTCTCCGATCCAGCAGGGGGCGCCAGACAGCAGCTGGCCTAGCAGCAACCGAGGCCAGAACCTGCCTTGAAGCAGATCCAAAAGTGCTGGTTAGTTTGCTCTATTTCTGCTTTATATTGTGTGTTAATTGTGGTCACTTGTTTCAGATGTTAGGGACAATCATTTCTATATAAAATTCTGATAAAAATGATTTTTGATGAATATTTTTGGGGGCGTGGAACAGATCGTCCATTGTTTCCTATCGGAAACCTCATTTCAGTTTAAGAGCATTTCGGACTAAAAGCTCAAGTTTCTTCCGGAACGGATCAGTCTCGTCTTGCAAGGTTCCACTGTAACTTCATTTTAGAAACCTTCAGAATTACATGTACAAAAAAAATTAGAACAGAAGAAGACAACTGAGCCAATGAGTTATTTTTACTCTTCCCTCAAAATGTATTTTCTCTTCTGAATGGTTCGTTCTCTCATCTAGGATAAAATCTGTGTTATTTCACAGTCATGTTATTTATTGATAGTGCTAACTTAACTGGTTCCTAAACAAAACAAATCTACAGATTAGCTAACATTTTCAAAAAAATAGGTGGTCCTCGCTTAATAATCATTCATTCAGCAACTGTTCAAAGTTACAACAGCACTAGACAAATGGTTGCTACATTCAGTCCTCAAAGCTGAGGCTGTTGCAGCTCCCCATAGTCACATGATTAAAATTCAAACATCTGACAGCCTGCCCACATTTATGACTGCATATGCACTTCAACTTCCACCACCTACTGTCTCCCCGTAATCTCTGCCCTCTGAACACAACCATCTGCCCTGACACCCTGCTTTCCTCAGCCCCTGCTGACATAGGAAGTGTCATGCCACACCCCCTGCCCCCTGTCCTCCACTGCCCCTGCTGACTTTCACCATCTTCTTCCTCTTGCTGAAGACAAGCCAAAGCATGGTGTCACAGAGGCCTTATGAAGGGTTAGCAGCTGCCTTGGATGGGTGTGCCTTATCAGCAGAAGGGAGAAGATGTGAAAGCCAACTGGGTCGAGTGGGGTCAGCAATGGAGTGTAGGACAGCCAAAAGGGCAGGGATGGAGATGTGATGATGTGAGGAGTGTAGGAAGAAGGTGGGAGGGAGCAGGCGCATTCCAGAGGATTAAAAGGCAACTTAGACCAGAGATTATGAATGAAAGAAAAAGGGTGAAAACAGCCCCTCCTTAATAATATTTTATAGATGCAGATAGTAGAGTCACCTATAAACAAAATCTGGCAAGATTTTGTCTATAGGTACGGAGCAATAAACAGCTCAGCTTAGAAGAATTGCCACATGTTATTCTTGATTTTGGACCTGACATGAGGGGAGTTTAAGCAGAGGCAACCAAGGCAGAGAAGGAAAAGTGTGAGGTCCTTGCTTAATGATAAGGAGGTCGTCGTCTAACAAGTGCAACTGGGATTACCAGAATGGCCATTGCTAAGCAGTATGGTCATGTGATATTTCACTTAATGACTGCTGTCATACTCAATTAGGGATGTTAAATGAGTTACTACCTGTAGTTATAGCTGTTCTTTGTTAAAATATTGGGGGGAGTAGGTAATCAATATGTTATCTAATAACTAGAAAGCTTTTTTCCAATGAAAATTTTTGGCCAATGAAGTATGACTAAACTTGAACTTTATATTCTACCTGCATCTCTTCAATTATTTCTCCCTTAAAGGAAACTTACTTCATTCACAGATGGACAGAAAGACCTGACTAGAGTGATACACTGTTTCACATCTCAAGGTAATCAAGTGTTTTGGAATACATGGAGAAACAAACAATCACAGGAAAACATGGCTTTCAGGAGTAGCAGATGTGCTTTTTTCCTCTGAATTCAAAATTCTGCACAAGTCTCCTATGTAATACAGCTTCTGGGCATGAAGATATGAAGAACTAGTGAATTTGGACCAGTTTTCTTGAATACCCTGTTTTTTATAAAAGTTTAAGCTCTTCTGTGTATTTTATTTCTGTTTCCCAATTGAAATCACTAACAATCTTTGTGTATTTTCCACAATTCAAAAGATTTCTGAGATAGAAAGAGTAGAACCTATTTTGAATTCAGTGACATTTCACCAGCTAGCTTTGCCCCCAATAATTTCAAACTTAATTCCATTTCCCATATTTGAAAGATGCTTTAAAGAGAGAGCCGACATTTTCCAACTAATATCTTTGTTAAATTGAAGATGAGATGGTTTCTTTGGAAATGCCTCTAATTGGAAAGAAAGTAATCAGATCTAAAGTTCATTAATGGCAAATATCTTGCAGCAAGAAGGAAATTAGATCATTAAGTGAACATTATGGGCAGGCTATAAATTCGATAGATAAATTTGATAGATTATTCAAACACAACTAGCTAACTTTTGAAAGAATAGTGTAATTTAAAACATTATATGAGATATGTCTGAGAGAAAATCCAATACATTAACACATACAAATTTTCACAATCCAAGTTTGTAAACATCCAGAATTATAACTCCATGGGAATTATAATTTTACCCGGTTGAGGAATATTGGAATTGCTGCACTTTGGATTGTTGAGGTATATTCTCCATTCTTCTTTTAATCAACAAGAAAAAGGTCATAACTAGCTGATTAATCCAGCATAAAATTCCAAAGAGACTTTAAAAAAACATCAATTCCCTGCCAGGAGCATCTGCAGGAAATATCCAAGCCATCAACAAGACAGATGCAAATATGACTATCATCTTGAGTTGTTTAACCTACCTCTGCATATTACTGTGTCCTCCTTCAATATTTTGATCTTAAGAAGGAAGAAGAAACTAAAAGTGGCTGCATTTCTGCAGATTATTTGGAGTAGTATCAAATTGCCAAATATATTTGCTACATATCCATCTTAACAAATCTAACAAAAGTAGATTAAGAATAGATTAAGAGAACGGTATGTGCTGATCAAATGGCCATGGATTTCAGAAAGCTCTAATTTCTCCAGATATGAAATGTGGGCTTCTATCAGGAAAAAAATATTTATTCTATAACAGCACAAGTAGCTGTTAAATTCACATAGGATCATCTGAGATCTAATAATAGATGTATCTACCACAAGTTAGAAAGCTCAAGAGATTGGGAGGCAGGGTGTTGTTTTGGTTCTGTTGCTATTTTTTCTGAGTCTGGTTGGCATCTTAAATGGATGCAGTATGTCAAGCTGCACAGAGGTGGGAGAGGGTGAAGTTCTTAGAATAATCAACACATCTGTGACTCTTATGAGTTATAAAAGCTGACCGGCAAAGGGACCGTTGTGATTATGCTATGTATTTCTATATGGACTTGAAGTAAAATATGTGTATTAAGCATGTGAGTAGACTTACTGAATGGAAGCAGGGAACAGAGGTAGACAGAGAATTCTTAGAGAAAGGAATAACACCTGACTGAAGACCCAGGAGAAACAAGCAGAATCACAAAGCAAAATCTAAGGATTTTGGCTGGGCAAAGAACTGGAACTACACTGGAAAGAACAGATCAGAATAAAAGTATGGAGAAGCAAAACCAAGGTGTTGGCTTCCAAAAGCAGCATGAAAAAGAATTATTTTAATTGTTTTCTTAGTTGATAAAAACATATGTATTGTAAGGGTAGTTTTTTATTTTGTTTTTCTTTATTTTGAGGGGAGATAAATAATATTGCTGAACTAGCTCCTGCAGTTTTCTTGGCAAAATTTTTCAGATGTGGTTTGCCATTGCCTCTTTCTTCCTAGGGCTTAGAGGGAATGACTTGCTCAAGGTTACTCATCTGACTTTGTGCCTAAGGCAGGATTAGAACTCAAAGTCTCCTGTTTTTCAACCTGGTGACTTAATCACTATATCCAACTGGCTCTTGATAGTTGTTGTTGTTTTTTAATTGTTGATCTTTAAAATCTTTTTCTCTATTCCTTGTTCTCCTTTTGTTTGTTTTTTTAAATTTCATTTAGTTTTGGGATTTTGTTATTTTTAAAAAAATATTGTTAATGTGATGAAATAAGAAATTATTCAGAAAGAAAATAATACAAAATAACCACTAAACATAGATTAAACACATTATGAATAATCTTTCTAGTTAACAATAATCTTTCTAGTTGTCTCTTCCCTTCTATTTGTGTCCCAACTACTGACTACAATTTGGATACCTATACTTTATATAAATCTCATATAAAACATATTCCAAATGTTCAAATATGCCTTACTGTGTAATATCTTGCATATGAGGGATCATTCCTGCTTGAATTTGTTTCAACTTTTATTATACTGTTTTTTTTCCATTGCAGCATATTCTCCAATTTTAGTTTCCCAATCTAATATAATTGGCAAAGTTTCCCTTTTCCAGTGTCGCATCAGGTTTTTTTTCTTGTGGTTGTCACCTTATACTATATCTTACTAAATTGTGATTTTTTTCACTTATTTTTTGAAATTATACCTAACAAAAATATTAGTAGTTTCACTTCAAAATGTAATTTTAGGATTTTTAAAAAAAGTATTTTGATGTATTTCTTTGTAGTACTTTCAGGTTTTTATTACATGTCCACCACATGTGATAGAATGTTCCTTTTTTGTTATGCTATTTTCAAGGTTTGTTGTTATATGCTTTGACAGTCTTGGCAATAAAAATAACGTATTTTCCCTTCTTTCCTTCTTCTTTGGACCCAAAGCAGGATACAAAAGTAAACCAAAGATGGAGTTACCATAACAAAGCAGTGATTTAGTAACTGTATAAGATTAGGGAGGGAACCCTGAAACAGAAAAGAACTTAAGAAATTCTGTATATAAATATTTTCCTGTTTGTAAAGTTAAGGCCACTGTATATTAGGAATATAAACACAAATCATTTACTTTATTTGCACTGTAACAATAAAAATTAGAGGAAAATGCTGTACGTATTTTTGGATTATTTCTTTTTTCTTCTTTTAACACTGGACAAAACAAAAGAAGAAAGAACTGCACAGAGTTCAATAAGGTGTCTTTGGTGCTAGTCTGGGGTAAATACAGAATCATGAAAACTTCCAAGAGGAATTTCCAACCTTTACATTTGCAGTTAATTCATTATGGTGAATTCTTTTATATGATTTGAACATTGCTGCTCAGATTTCTTGTCATCTGCATTGACTTGTCGGTTACAAAATAAGCTATTAACATTTATCTTCTACCTCTGTAATTGCCTTCCATTACTTTCTCAGTCTCCCAACATGGTAATTTTCTATTCCTTTTCTTTATATAAGTTATAGCCTTCATTATTTTGAGTATATTTTCACCTGGGCATTCATATTAAGCTAATATTAATACTAACTCACTGTTCAGAAATAGCCCTCAACCCCAAATGTACTCTTTTTATTATATCAAAATGCAGTACTATACTAATGACAGCTTTATTAGCACTCAAAATAATCACATCCTACACAATGATTTCCTTTCTCACTGAAAATTAGGCTGCAGTCTCCTTAGGAGTGTTTTTTAAAATAAAAATAACCCTGAAGAATAATACATTTGACTATTAGTAGGTTCTTTTCTTGAGTTGTTGCGTACACTCATGGTTGGCAGGTACTGCAGCATACTTGCCAATTCCTATTTTCTATATCTTTCTCTCTTGAGTCTTATCTGCTAGGCTTTGTGAAGTAAGCTCTACTTAAACTGTCTTGAAGTATGATGCCTTTCACTGTATGAGATGTCTGTTAGGGACATGATGGCCATTTCCATTGTACCATTTTATGCTTTTTTTCTCACATTGATTTAGTAACCTTTATAAAACTTCACTAGGTATCTTGTCATTCCTAAGAATTGTTGAATTGTCTTCACACCAATGCTTGTGGCACTTTTAAATTGTTCCCATTTGCTCTGACAACTGATTCAGTCTACACTGAAAGACTTGAGCTCAGCAATGGCCATTGGCATTTGGAACCAATGATATCAGCCAGAGGGAAGTGTAAAATATTCCCAGTTCCTTCTCTCTTACCAACTACCTGAGTTTTCTTTTTAGCCTCTATTAGGGGAAAACCCTGAATATGGCCAGACTTAGTGAATTTGACAAGACTTACAGTTCTAAATATTCTCAGTCTTTAAAAGTCTTTCTACTTCAAGATGGCACTGCGAATGGTAGCCTTGGTAAAAGCTCTCACAAATTCTACTTTTCTTCACAAATTTATGAGGATTATATATACAAGAGAAGAACTTCTGGACATCAAAAGGCTACATAAGACTATTTTCATACCTGATCCTCCAGTTTTTGAAGGTGAGGTGAGAAAATATGCAGAAATCCTGAAACTGCACCTCACTGCAGCGACAACAGGAAAAGAAAGAGAGGATAGTGTGCTGAGTGTGAACAAACAAAGGAATTAACAGACACAAGAGGAAAAGAGGTGAGCAGATCTTCATTTCCTTACAACAA
>JANHZU010005130.1:75688-88937 GCA_032468055.1 Acrochordus granulatus | reverse complement strand
TTTTGGATTAAAGGCAAAACATCTTCGACTTGAGAAAAATCCAGTCCAGATGCCTGTTTTTTAAACTTTGTTGCAATCCTTTAGGAGAGTTTCTATGAAATAAAAGTATTCTTTGTCGTAAAATTTCCTGGTGCTTTTGCATAATTCTCTATATTCTGATCAAAGCTGCAGATACAGTGAAGCTTTGGAAGATTACATACTAGAAGTCACTTTTAGGTATCCTGTTTTGTTGTGGGTTTGTTTTGTTGTTTGCTTTTTTTAGTGACAAGTCAGATAAAGCAAAATATGATACAAACAACTATTTCATTCAACTTAAGAAATTAAATAAAATTATAATCTTCTGTGCTACTGTGAAACTGCATTAATTAGCTAAATTATTCAGATTCTGTGCCTAAAGAGAAATACTGTACAGTGGAACCTCCGATTGCGAGACTGATCTGTTCCAGAAGAACGCTCTTAGTCCAAACTGCTCTTAAGCTGAAACGAGGTTTCCCCAGGAAACAATGGAAAGTTGGATAAACCATTCCACACCCCCAAAAATATTAACCAAAAATCATTTTCAATGGAATTTTATGTAGAAATGATTGTCCCTAATATCTGAAACAAGCAGCAATGATTAACACACAATATAAAGCAGAAATAGAACAAACTAACCAGCACTCATGGATCTGCTTTGAGACAGGTTCTGGCCTCGGCTGCTGCTAGACCGGCTGATGTCCGGTGCCCCCTGCTGGCTTGGAGGATCTGCTGCCTCCGCCACTTGAGGCCAAAGAGCCTCTTCCCTTTTCCCTTGGTAATGCCTTTCCAGGGGTCTTTCCTGGGTGGTCTGGAAATGTTTCTCATCATAACCTGCCTCCATGCTATGAGAGGGGAGAAGAGATGGGCAGCAGAGGATGGGCTGGATGGTACCAGGTGATGAGTGTGTGTGTTTTTGTGCGTGTGTGCACACTTTGAGAAGAATCCTGTATGTGCACACATTGAGAAGAGTACTGGCTGGGGTGAGAGAGTGAGAGAGAGACACAGAGAGACACAGAGAGAAAGATACAGGGAAGATGGAGGGTCAATCTTCCTACACTGTGAGAAGAATCCTGGCTGGCATGAGGGAAATGAAAGGGAGAAGAGGGAGAGGGGATTGCCTGGAAGGAGACTGGAGTCTGAGTCTCACAAGTTCTTTCTCTTGAACGCCTTTCACTTAATTTACGCTGTTTACACAGCGAGAGAGAAGAACCATCAGCTCCATTGTGAGATTTCCCGCACAAGCTTATCGCGCAGTGCTCGTCTTGCAAGTTGCTGCTCGTCAACCGAATTAAATTTTATTAAAAATTTTTGCTTGTCTTGTGAAAATCTCGTGCAGTGAGGTGCTCACAATCCGAGGTTCCACTGTATATTATTTTTCATTGGTACTGTATGGCCACACTAAGCATCATCTTGAAATGGAGAGAAAGTTCCCTTCTCTCAAAAGCACAAAAGTTTTGGTGTGCAAAGTATTTTTGAATATTCCTAAAATATTTTTTTACATTTATTACTTTTCAGTGGTGAATGTTGATAAATAAATAATTGGTTTCAGAGCATTTGTTTTTATAATGAAGTGGGGGGAAAGCTAATAAAAGCCAAACTAAAATACAAATGCAGTGTTACCAAAAATAGCAAGTCCCCTTCGTGCATTACATACATATATAATTAAGGGGACTTCACACAGAGAAGTCCCCTTAATTATATATATTTATTGGTGCCATGCTACTTGCCCTCTTTTGTGACTATTATGGTACCACTGTTGTTGCAGATTAGAAACAAAATTAATGCAAGAAATCTGTGAGGACAGACCTGCAGTAGATGTTACCCTTCTTCAGCTATATAGAGCTCTTTTTCTACCCACTGATTCCAGCTGAGAGGAATGAATGACTGACTCAAGATCTTCTAGATGGTTTCCATGCCAAAAAGAAGACTGGAAACTAGATCTCCTTTCTCTTTGTCCAGCACGATAGCTGCTCCGATACACCGGTTCGCATGAGAAGAGAGTTTATGAGGAACAAAATAATCAGAAATGCAGGAAAAAATATTAACTTATCTATTTTGAAAGCTAGGGATATGCATAATATAAAAGTTAAAATGACAGGAAAACTGTCCACTTGATGTATTAGTTTCTGAAAAGCCTTTGGCAATTCTGGGTTTTTTGGTCAGTCTAATGGGATGTGCTACTACATTCAAAAAGTGTTTCCAATGTTGAAAGTTCACTGCTAATGGTCCTTGTTAACAGCATCACAGTTTCTTTCAGCAAGTGGCAGCTGCCTAGAATAAGACAGGTCTTGCCCTAAGTCTTTAGTTCCCTGGAGGAAAATTACTTCCAAGGCAAAATAAAAAAAATCTGTTTGAACAATAAAGAAATGAGTGGGAATTAGATGACAAATTAGAAGCTGGGAGATGAAAGCTTGTTTCACTGCCATAAATATTTGTTGTGCTCAGAATCCCACTTGAACGGGATCCCTTTTTAATAAGATGGGGAGGGGCCAGATTAAGATAAAACATCACTTTAAAAAACACCATCTCAGTACTGTCAGAAGAAATATAGTAATCCAAATAATGTAAAATAGGCAGATCAAAACAATATTTCTCTGTCTTAACATGTTAAGTCCTGCAGGTAAAATCTTTCAAGGGCATTCAGACCTGCTCGGAGTGAGTAGATAAAGAAATAAATCTTTGAAATTAGTCAAAATGTCATATAAGTAAACAATCATGTAGGTGTCCAGGGTGTTGTGAAAAATTCTATTCATGTATTTCATAAAAATTGAAGAAGTCATAAAATCATTAGTGCATTTCTATACACTCAAACATTCCATAATGCGTATCAAAAGCAGTAAATATTCATGCTCCTCCTTTATGAAAATCACACTGTAAGCCCCCTGAGATCTAATTTAATAAAAAAAGTTATACTTTATAACTATTTCAAAGGTAACTGGGCAGGAAGAGTAATCTCTAATGTTTCAGAATTCAGAAGTATGAATTCGTAGACCACTCTCAAAAATCTCATACTTCTTGACAAGAAATGTCTGGGCAGAGACTGCAGATGCCAAGTGTCTAATAAATCCCTTCACTGAGAAATTCCTTTAAAGAAGTCAATTCTGTGAAAACTGATTATTGGAGCTTTACAGGGATCTGAGCTCCTAGAACCAAGGTTATAACATAATTACAAAATTGATGGAGAAGTAGTGGGCCTGCCTCCTCTCTCCCCAAGCCATCAATTAAATTAGAATATTTTACAAGTAGAACAGAGCAAGTGTCATGTTGATCAATGCAAAGCAGGATCTTAGGCTTTGGCAATTCTGGGAATTAGAAACTTTTTTTTGATCCTAACGAGCTGAACATCTAAGGCCAATCCATCTCCTATGGAGACATAAAAGAAGTTAAATGGAAATACAAAGTTTCTGAAAGTCTGAAATAGTAAAGTAGATGGGAGCAGTACGTTCAGAAGCTGAGCCACAGTGTAGTAACAAAAGTTCTTAGAAGGGAGTCCAGCACCATTTCACAAAGCATGTTTGGTAGTTTATGAAAAATAGCCTTTTATTCCACAATGCAGCACTTTATTGCCAATTCAGTATAGAAAAGCTGAACAGAGCAATCAAGTGCAAAATGTCCAGGTGCTCCACATCAGAGAAGCAAGCTTTGCAGCTACACTGGCTTCTCTGTAGGTAACAATGAGGTCTAATCTCTTAAAGATGTATAAACCTGATTTCTCAAGATTTTGATAAGCAGTGGAGGAAAAGAGAGGTCACATACAAAAGTATAGCATCAATTCTATCATGATCAAGAATTGGAAACTACTTCTTTTGCTTGTGAAAGATCCATGCATTCTTAACCAAGGGTTATCCATGGGAAATTTTGCCAGTCTGAAGGATATATGAAACTCAAATTCAGTATTGAAATTTTCATTGAGAAATTCCTTTAAAGAAGTCATGATGGACTTCCATCATAAAAATAATTTAATCTCAAATGAGATACTAGATACTAAGTTCTAGTATGTACTAACCTACAAAAAACTGAAGCTCCTACTTCTAGGCCTGCTACAATAAATATCTGCTGTATTCTTGTCCAAGGTTTTTTTTACCTATACTTATGTTTTCAGAAAAGTCACAGAAGAGATTATCTTGAACATGACATGACACAAAGAGTTTTCAGTACTTCTCTTGAATACCGATAGTAGATTTAAGAAGTATATTCTTTAGCAGGGGTATTGTACTATACTAGTAGTCAAGTATACAAATCACCATTCATTTTGAAACTACCTCCATATAAGAGGCAGAAAAGCTCATTGTTCAATCTATTCATAGTTTACTGGAAGAAAGAGTCATTAGATTAACACAGTAATAATTTCATTTTGAAAAGGAAATCCACAAACATGGCTTCTCTGATACATTTTATATATGAGCTTATTAGAACTGGCTTGCCTGAATAACTTGGCAACAAGAAAAATATCAGTCAGTATCAGAAAGTGAATGAAAAAGAAAGTGAAAACTCCTTTTAAAAAATGCTATTTATCATGCAAGTTCAATAGGTTTCATGTATATCTTTTCATTTAGGGGCATTTACAACAGCAGCCATATAACCAGTCTTTCAAATGTAAGCAAAAATATTTTTTAAAAAAATAACAAAACTGAATTTAAAATGTTCCAATTTATTCCAAATTGAAATTTGGAAATTTCAATTCAGTTTTAAAATGTCAAGTTAATAAAGATTTTTATCAAAAGAGGTGACATAGAAAGGAATAGGGCACTGAAGCTTGGTGTTATTTAAAAATGGCACCCTAAATTTCCAAGGGTTGAATACTACTAGATATAGTTTAAATTCAATAGAAGAGACTATGTGTAGCCTAGGATTGAACTGTGGAGTCCTTGGTATTCTTTGAGTGTCCCACTTCTGATTTCAATTACTTACACACACACACAGAGTTGCTATGGAAATTAGCAATTTCCTCAAGGTTAAGGAGATAACAGCAGACAAGGAATCCAAACCAAATCGGAATCTTTGAAAGAAGCTTGCCTAAGTGGTTTTGCTTTTAACAGAAGCATGCAGAAAATAGTTAAAATCCAGTACAAAGTTCCAAGATGAGGATGGTCAATCAGTTCAGAAATTAAAATTTCAAAAGCAGAATCCACATGAAGATCACTCAAAATCCAGAAATCAGATGGCTGATTTTAATAAAGGATCACGAGTGAGAGCTGCCTGTTAAATCAGCCTGTTTTAATCAAAAGATTTACTTCTATGTTTGGCAAGGAATCCCACAGAATGTCTCTGGTCTGCTCTCTAGTCTACTTGCTGGATGTGGGAGCTGAGTGACCTTACATCATCATTATGTGACTGTTCCAGCTTTTCAGGTTGTGCTTGTGTTTGATCAGCCTCCAGTAATTTTTGTTTTGTGTCTTCTGAGGCAGACATTCCACAGTTTCTGTTGGAACAGCTTATTCATATTCAGTATTAGCATCTGAGTCCTGGGCATGATGTTACCTAGGTGGATAATGAAACATTTGCACAAAAACAACCAACTCAGAGAGCACCAAGGGCTCCATAGTTTAAACCAGCTGATATGCCAACAGAAACATGACATAAATTATTCTGTGTTTACAGTTTAAAATTTCACTCATTTGTGTTTGCCTTAATGGAAGTTAGTCACTGGAGTTAGCATGATAATATGACATCATTTCTGTACTTTGGCACAGCACAGTATCACTACTGTCTGAGCAGCATGCTGCCACTCTATAGCACTGACACAAATGTATATACAAAAATGCAGTTCAGATTAATAATATATATCATTGGATCTAAACACTAGGAAGATTGAAGATAAAAGTGATTGACACCATGGTTTAATATATGAGCTGAAATTCTGCAAGAATCCCAACTAGATAATGAAGTGGCACGGTGAACAGATCACAATGAGTCCTGAATTATGTGACAAGGTACAATAAATCATTTTTTTCTTGCCTATGCTGTTTAATTTATGCAAGTGAATGGCTCATTTCACTGTAGAACTGCTGTTGTTCCTTTGATTAAATAAATAAACCTGGAGGGAACAAGTTGAAATAAGATAACCCTATTGCAGCTGATGCCTAGCACCTGTGTTTGACACACTATACTGAAGTTGAAATAGGTGTACAGTTGGGCATGCACTGGAGAAGAGAAAAATGTAGTGGGAATAAAATATTACTTTTTCTTTCTTTCCAGTAGTGGGGACAGAGAAAAGACAAGCAACTGTAAGTCATATTCTCTTCTAACAAAAAGATCCACACAAAAACCTGACACTGCACAGCACAGTATCACAAGCTGAATTTATACATATTTATAAATTATTAATTAAGACTAAACAATGTGTGAAAACCACACCAAAAGATTCACAAAATGAATGATAGAGATTCTTTTGAATGGATAGGCAAAGATTTTGTTTTATTATATCTTCATCTTTAAAAGTGCAGGGATCTTTGCTCACAATACTGAAACCAGATGCATCCATTTTAGGATTAAGTGATAATTTTTAATCCAGCCATTATTTTCTGAAATGTATCTAGTTCTATTTTGGAGTTTTATTTACAATTTTAGATTCTCTTCAAAACAGAAAGCACTGTGGTTCTATTCCTAACAGAATCCCAGAGGGTAGTCATGGGAAATGTACTACTCAGTCCTTGGCACATTTGTCAACGGGGTACCTTAGTGCCCCCTAGGTAATCTAATATTGATATGACACTGCTAAGTGAAGTCATAATTGGGCTATTACAATGGATTACATATAAGGCTACATTTGAAAACCACTCAGAATGTTCAGTTGGTTCATAGCCTTACTGGTAGTGGTTGCCTTGTACAAACTCATGAATTCGTTAATTCTGGATTTTTGTTGTTGTTGATGATGATGATGTTCCGTGTTTACCCGCATGCATAATTCAGTAACGTCATATTTATTTTGGAGATTTTATTTTTGCCCAACTAGGTTGCAACAACTGACTGACTTTGATACTGAAAAAGTTAAGAAGGGTCAGACTTTGATAATAGTTGAAATCTGACAGAGAGACTGGAAAGCTGCAAAAATATTCTGAAACAAGGCAATGTCAAGCACTTTTGTGCTGCTGCTTACATAAATCAAGGGAGTAGCAGAAGTTGAGTTTGACTTGAAAGAAACATTACTTTTACTCAATATTTAATTTAGAGTAGTAGGAAAATATAAGGAAACCTATACTCCAAAAATTAATCTACTAAATTCTGTGTATGCAATGCTCATGCACTTCACTGCATACCACATGAGATCTGTGCTTGATAAATCATGGACTTTAACAGAACACATTAACTTCTGTATAAGATCAGAACAGAACATGTATATTTATTTGCATAATTCATCTACAAAACAATTCCAAAAGCAGCCCATTTGAGTTTTCATTGCTGAATTTTCTATAAGTTTCTGTTGTTATTAATACAAATACTTAATACATTAAACACTGCGCAGGCAGTATTCTGTAACATGCAGAAATGAACTGTAAGATTTTATGTTCCTCAACAGCTTGAAAATGTGTTGCATGACTAATCTTCCATCAAAGATTCAATAGGGGCAGGTTAAGAACAGATGTGCTACTTAAAAGCACACTTTTCATAAATTTAAAGGCAGAAATATATGTTTTGCATAAAATTTTCATAAACAAATTATGTTTTTTTAAATAATATACAATAGACATAATGAGTTATCAACACAAGCCAAAATATTGTCACTGCCTTTTAAGACACAATGAAGGATTTGTGACTTCATAATATGTTGGTTTATTAAGATTCTGATTCCTTTCATGTGTAATAGAGCCATACAATGCTCAGAGTATGTAGGAACATGAATACTGCTCCTGTCTGCAAACTTTCAAAGAAGCCACATATTTTTCTGAGCTCATATAGGAACTTTTGAGTGTAGTCTGTTTTGGTGAACTCAGCACATTACCAGTTGGCCTTTTTCAGGCCTCTGAAAAATCATGAGGCCATGTTGTTCAAATTGTACCCACCTCTGTCTTACCAGAGTAAAACACAAAGTCAATAATTTGTTCTAATGTATGAGCAGACAATGCTGGTCTACTCTGGAGTAACAGCAATCCCAAGCATTTGCATCAGGTAGCATTCTGATTTTCCAACCAGCAATACTGCTGGGCTTGATTCAGACTTTTTCTGGTCAACGTATGGAACTGCAGGTTTATACTCTACTTGCAGTAGCCAACTCCTCCTCTGTCTGCTGTAGAATCATCTTTGTTGTCTTTTGAAACCTCCTCAGAAAACAAATCCTCCAAGAGGAAGTTGCATAGAAATCCTGGATGGCTACTTTTTTTCATTTATTGATCTGACATTCAGTTGGTATTTTTGGGAGGGGAATGTTCCTATAGAACCTCCAGGACTTTAGATAAATTGCAGACAAGGAAAGAAAGGGAAGAAGTTCTACCTCATCTCTTCCAACAGCCAGGCTTCATCTCTTGCTTCCTAACATTATCTCCCATCGTGCCATACTCTTTCTAGAAGGTTTATCTCATTACTACACAATGAGATAATTAGTAAGGTAACAAATGAACAGCCAGAAAAATCCAAAAGTCTCTATTCTAGCAACACTGACTTGAACCTATCCTTCACAGTTCTTAATTTAAGATCCTCTCATATACAGTAGTGCTTAAAAGTCTGTGAATCCTTTTAAATTTTCACATAGCCTAAAACATGATCTGTTCTCCACACAAGTCCTAAAAGAAGACAAACAGAACCCAATTAAACAAATGAGTCAGAAACGTTATACTTGTTCATTTATTTGAGGAAAATGATCCAAAGCTACATATTTGTATGTATAACAACATAATCACCAGCCAGCAGGGGGGTAGGGTTACCAAATAAACAATGTATAAATGTCTAATGCTTGTAAGCCGCCAAGAGTCTTCGGAGATTAGTGGCATAGAAATGTGTTAAATAAATAAATAAATATTTGTGTGTGGCATAAATATATTGACATTGGCCAAATAACATCATTCTATGTGTGTGCATGTGCGTGTGTATGTATATGTATCGATGATGATCAGCTGTTCAATCATGTCCAATGACAAGCATTCCTATGGGCTAAATCTCACCACAATTTTTGATTCAGTGCCACTTCTTTCAGTTGCAATGTGTTCCAGCCCATACCTTCTTTGATGGAGTCTAGCCACTACCTTCTTTAGCAGCCTGGTTTTCTCTTGCTGCTAAGCATTCCAAGCATAATGTCTTTTTCTAAGGAGCTTGATCACTTGATGCGGCCAAAGTAAGTGGGTCTCAGTTTTATTATAAATATTATTTATTTATAATAAATAATAATATTTATTATAAGAATTAATTTTATGATTATTTTTCCGCATCTGATTTAATATGATGTAGCACTGGCTTGTCACATTTGCTGTCCATGGAGTTTCTGCCAACACCACAGCTTGAACAAGTCAGTTTTCCTCTTGTCTAACTTTTTCATGGAACAACTTTCACAACCATAGGTTGTTATAGGAAAAACAATCGCTCAAACTAATCTGCATTTGGTTGCTAAGCTGATGTTCTCGCTTTTCCACACTAGATTCATGCTTGACATTGCCAAACGGCCTCATGAAATTTGCAGCTTTATTTCTGGACTGCATTCACCACTGTGTGCAATCAGTGACCCCAGGAAAGTGAATTCCTCTACACATTCAATTTCCACATTATCGACTTCATTCTGTGCAGTCATCAAGATCTTTTTGATGTTCAGAAGGAGGCTGAACTTCTCACTCTATTCTTTGCTTCTGGGTTTCTGAGAGAAGGGTTGTGTCATCAGCATATCAAAGGTTGTTGATAGTTCTTCCTCTTATCTTTATCCCAATTTTTTATTCTTCCAGATCCATCTTTCTCATGATTACTTCAGCATACAAGTTGAACAAAAAAGGGGAGATAATGCATTCTTGTTGGACTCCTTTCTCAATCTTGAACCAATCAGTGTCCCCATATGGTGTTCTTACAGCTGCTTTGTTGGTTTGTGTAAAAAAAATGTGTTGTTTTAAAACCACCAGGTCTTTTAGTGCTTTCCACAAATGTGTCATGATGAATACAATCAAAGGCTTTTTTGTAGTCAATAAAGCACAGGTAGATGTTATTTTGGTATTCTTGGGATTTTTCCATAATGCAGTGCAAATTTGCAATATGGTTACAAGTGCCCTGGCCCCTGTGGAAGCTTGCTTGGACTTCAGGTAGTTCCCTTTTATGATAGATGCCAGGCATCACTGTATAATTTTAAGGAGAATTTTACTAGCATGAAGTATGAGGACAATTGTACAATAGTTGGAACAGTCCTTTGAGTCACCCTTTTTTGCAATGGGAATGAAGACTGAGTGCTTCCAAGTTTCTGGCCATGTGTTGGTTTCCCAAATTTTCTGGCATAAGGCTGTTATGGCTCTGATTGGTACATGCTTCAGCAACTCTGCAGGTATTGATGTAACTCTGCATCAATACTTGGTGATTTGCTGCCTAGCAGGTGGCTTAGTGCCCATGCTACTTCTTCCACAAGAATGGCTGGTTCAATTTCAATTTCTGCTTATTTTCCACATTATCCTGAGGTGGTTCAGGCCTACTGCTTTTGGTGTAAAGCTCTTCAAAAAATACATCTATCTCTCCATTAGCTTCCAAAGGTGCACTTATCTCCAAAATGCTAGAATGGAAAAATGTTATACCAATTTTAAAAAAAACTAGAGTTTAGTCTCTCTTCATATTCTTTGTGAAGAGGCATATTAAAGCACTATTTCCCAGAATTTAGTTCCTGAATTAATTCTCTTCTAATCTGCTGCTGGTTGGCAAGAAATTGTTTGGCCTTAACAATTCAATTATATATTTTTTCCTCTGTGATAATATTGAGAGATTAAGTAGGAGAACTGGCACAGGAAGAAAACATCCACCTTTTTCTCTCCCTGATTCAAATTTGCTCTGAGACATCTGTGGTCACCACAGAATCCTCATATAACAACCGCAAGAATATCTGCTAACTCTCTCAAGGCTAAGAAGTTCTATTAATATTTTAACATTTTAATATTTAATAATATTTTAACAAGCATAGTGTTATCAGGAGCAATGCATAAGTAGCTGCAGCAGCAGGGAGAAGAATTGAGGGCAGCCATCAAGGATAAAATCTGCCCTATGAATAGGATGACTTGCTAACCTCAATAGATTTTCTGCACAAACAGAGAAACTGAAATATAATTCTACTTCAGAATTTGTACTCTTTTGAATTTTGACTGAAACATGCTCAAAAAAGAGAAAGTGTGAATGTGATAGAATATAGCTATTGCTCATGTTTGAGCCTATATCATGATAATAAAAGTGGTAATCATATTTTTTCACTTTTACTGCATTTGAAGATCCTCATTCAGCACTTCTGACTTTGGTTATCTAATATTTTGGTAGGGGAAGAGCATGCAGGATAATGATACTGCAGGCCACTGTGATAAATGTTTGTAAGATTCTTTATGAGTTGACTGGAGAGTTTCAAAACATCTGCCCACCAATCTGCACTGGACCAGCATAGCAAATTACAATCCACAGCCATTAACTTTTAATAAAGATTGATGTGGGCTAATCATAACATACACACGTGTATGTGTTCATCAGATTGGTGTTAGGGGGCATTAATATGCTCAGGATACCTAATTATACATTGCACCCAGCCCAGAAATACAGCAGAGCTCTCTTGGTTTCTGGAGGCTCTGAGATACTGGTTGAGTCAAAAGAAGTGTAAAGTCAATCCCAGCAAGGTAAAGATAATCCTTGTATGCAATAATTTTATCCACTTCCAAAGATAGCTCTGAATGGGATTGTGTTTCCCTCAGAAAGCAGGAGAAGTCTATGACTTTTGTGTTCTCCTAGAGTCAGGTCTTGCTTGAGCAGCAAGTGGAGGGAGTAGCCTGGGAGCCATTGCCCAGCTTCAGCTAGTATGCCAGTAATGATCTTTCTTGGACCTGAGAGTCCTTACAGTATCATCATGAGATGATACTACATAATATTATATAACACTACTGTATTAACTCTTTGATTGTCTTGGAAATTCTTGTCAATTCAGAATGAAGATTAAGGAAGTCTGAAGGTGGACCTTCTCAGTGGCAGCCCCAATTTGTGGTAGGGAGTTGGCCCCAAAATTGGAGTTAGGAAGTTGGACCATGTCCATGGAGGTTCAAGTCCATTCCTCCAGAACAGATATTCAAATCTGGGTCAGAGTCTTTTAACCAAACTTACTTCATGGCCACTTATTGTATAGAATATGTGGAGGAGGCAGTGCTATGGAGGCCAGTTTGAGCAACAGGAATATAGATCAACAAATAAATATGGAATAGCTTATTTGCAAAGGTTTGTTTCATCCCACCCCCTGCCTAATAGTTTTTCATAAATCCATAAATGCAATCCACTTTAGATCAGCATGTGGGCATTCGGGTTCTTTTGCTTGCCTTTCTTTTTACTTAGTTGGAGTTCTGATTTCAATTATGGCTTATATGTTTTAGGCTAATTGGATGATGGATTTATTAGGAGGATTTTAAGGATGAATATTGTTCTCACATTGGAAGGGCTTCTGTGTTTCTGCTGCTTTGTGCTGAAAATTTTCATATTGACATGGCCAATATGAAAATGCACATTCTTCCAATACAAATTATTATGAGGGCTGTAACAACTTTTGACAAGCCCTTTGCTGATATAAGTATCAAACATGACTGACAAATTTTCCTTGATGCCCACATAAATCCTAAAGCAAACAATTCAGGTATATTTAATGCCAGCAGAGGGCTCTAACTACTTCATGAAAATTTATACATGAAAATAATCAGAATTAGAAGAAAGGGCTCAACTGCATTTTAACAGAAAACAGGTTAGCTTTAGTAACAATAATAATTCCAAACAGTATTAGCCAGGAGTGGTATTTTTCCAGTATAAATTAGGGAGCTTCCCCCATCTCCCTCCTTGCAATGGAATTATAATTCAGGGATGGATTACTTAGTAAATATTTCACTATAACTAGTATAGAACTTTCAGATCACTCTCATGTCCCTCTCCTCAGATTTTAATAGAAAATATAATGGATTTTTTTAGAGAAAATGATGACTTTTAATGGCCATTAGTCCTTCAAGCCAAGGATATGATTAGTTTAGTGAGAGATCCATCCATCCACCCATCCACCCACCCACCCACCTATTTACCTACCTACCAAATATCTATCCTGCCACAAAGA
>JANHZU010005130.1:44007-55951 GCA_032468055.1 Acrochordus granulatus | reverse complement strand
GCGGCTCGTCTAGCGGAATATTTTTTGATTAAATTTTTTGCTTGTCCTGCGAGTTTCTCGCCCTGTGAGTTACTCGTCTTGTGAGGCACCACTGTATTTTCTATAGTCATCTTTTAATAAATTGTAGTGTTGTATGCATAAGATAGGATTTATATGGAAATCCCATTTATCTGTAATGAATACATTTTATTAAGGTGTTGCTACAATTTGGAAGTAAGATGCTAGAGTTATGTACTTTCCAGGAATTAACTAGTTACTGGATTATTTTATATATTTGGAAACACATATATTTGCCTGTCTAGTATAAGATATTCCTAAGTGGCTCACAATAATAATCAGTGAAACCAAAATAAATAAAACTTACCAAATCACACAACAATACCACATATCTCAACCACAATATCCAATAAATTCTACATATTCTTGCATTTATTCAGCTCACATTTATCTTATCTCAAAGCCCTCTGGAACACGAATCGGGTGGGGGTCCTTCAAATATCAGCAAGCAGATTCTTCCAAACTGTCAGGGCAGGCACAGAGATAGCACATCTCCAAGGTGTCACAGTTAAGAGAAGGGACTTGGACTGTGCCCACCCTATCTAACCCAATGGAACAAGCAGATGCCCACAGGGAAAGGCAGTCACACAAATAACTTGGCCTCATGCCACTGGTGACTTTAAAAGTAATAACCAGCACCTTGAATTGCACCCAGAAAGCAACTGGGAGCAGTTCATTTCATGTCAAGTGCTCAGACATGCCACTGCATGCTTTACCAGTTTTGACATTTGGGTCATCTTCCAAGAAGCCCCATATAGATCACATTGTAGTGAAAGATGACCCAAACAGATAATAATGAATAAAGCCTCCTATTCAGGAAAGAATGCAATTGTTGGCACAAGCTGAACCTGTGCAAATCTCCCTCTTGCCATAGCTGTCACCTGCTCCTCAAGCAAGAGGAGCACCAGGAGAACCCCAAATTTTGCACTAATTCTGAGGAAATGCTACCTCATTGAAAGTCAAGAGTGATCACTCATTGGATCACAGGGGGCCAAAATCCCATGTCAACTCCATCTTGCCAGGGCTGAGTCTAAACTGGTTCCTCCCCATTCAGACATCACAACCTTCAGGTACTGGATTATCACCTGAATAGCATCACCTGCTCTAGGCTGGAGATATATAATTAGGTATCATCTGCCTACTCATGATACTACTCCACACCATCAAATGATATCACCCAGTGACTTCATATAGATTCAAATAGATAAGTTCAAAGAAACATTAACATGAAATATTAAATAAACTTCTTTACCATATAGTTGACCAGTAAGGAAAAATACTCGGCCCCCTCTCTATCCATCGATATTTATCTGTGTTTTATGGCAGTCTATTAAATGAAATGCTGAAGATTTGAGAAATATTATGGTTTAGAACAGTATATTTGATAACAAAATTATGATGACAGAGGGAAACAATTATCATGGTTCCTAATAACTGCTAAAATAATTATCAAAGATTACATTTGTTTACTGAAATAAGCAAAAATTGGAGTGGACTTTAAAGCTCCAGGCTGTTTTGTTCTTACTTTTCACAACTATAAAAATTGTTAGAATATTATTACAACTAATAAAACATATAATTTCGCACAGATGTGGATTTAATCAGCTACAAAGGCAGTTGTGCCTTTTAGTGGTAGGAAATCATTTTAGAACATTATATAACAACTGTTATATTTTTTTTTAATTTTTAAATATATGTTTGTAAATATGTAAACAAACAAATACCTATTCTAGCAAAACAATATTCTCTGTGATGACATTTTAGGTCAAAATAATGGGACAATTCAGAACTGAGTGATCAATTCTGCATTTGTTTGTAAACAGACTGAAGTTGTTAGTTGAAGTTGTTACCTCTGTTTTCTCTTGTCATAAAGGTCCTTTAACAAGATGCTGTGAAAGATGCCTGACACAAGATGAGGGATGAAAGAAAACATTAACATGCTGGTCACCAACAGTAACAGCTGTTATATAATGTTCTAAAATGATTTCCTGCCACTAAAAGGCTGGAAACAGCACTTCAAAATAATTTAGTTCTGGTTCATGTATCCATTCTGATTTAACTTCAAACAAAACACAAGAAAAGCCACAAATTAAATCTATACCCAGAATTGCTTTGCAAGATAAGAGTGTGTATAAGGAAGGAAATGGTGAAAATGTATCATTTTTAGTTGTGGATTTTTTTTAAAAAAAAGCATCCTTCCCTCACAGTAATATGCTTGATATAGTTGGCAATCTCAAATGTCAATTTAAAAAAACAAAGAAGACTTATTAAATATGTACTTGTCACCCGTTTACTCTTTCTCTAGTTTCTGAATAACAGTGCTGTACCAGCTTGGTTACAGTGGCTATTGATCTTCATTGTTGGCAGCACTGTATAGCCACATTTCAACACCATTCTCTGAACCCTTGCACTGATGTAGTTCCAAGGTTATAATTTAACCAGCTACTGCTTTGAACCATGGACACAACAGAATAATAAATCTCAATATCATGGGATAAGGCAAAAGGATAATAAAATGGGCTAAAATGGGGAATAAATGACCAAGAATATAAACTTTGACCTCAGGGTCTCTATTTGTCTGTCTCCCAGATCTTTATAATTCTTTATAAAAGAATTATAAAGATCTGGGAGCATTAATTCTGAAAGATGGCTAAAAGTACTTTCTGCTGAATGCATTAACAGAGGAATCAAGTACAAATTCAGCCAACTTTCAGATCTTCATATTAAGCAGGCAAGAAATTTTAAAAGCAGTCAGGCTGGACATTATAGTTGTCATCATGTGCTGCTGAATATTTATTTACAGATTATATTCTACAACTTTCAGGATGTTCTAGTTCAAGAAGGTCTCTGAAGAAACATTTATATATTCATTGCTTTTGAAGACCAACCTTCCTGCAAAAAGGTTAATAGAAGCCATTTTTAGGTTCAAAAAATTTATTTCAGCTAATATACTTCAAAACCCACAAAATAATCAAAGAAAAGGTAGGAGAAAACACAGTGACATGACTAAACGTTTCCCTATGCAGGAATGAAAAAAGAAAACAGTGCCTCTTCTTCAAACTGTATGGTCTGTGATCAAAGATTTTCTAACATACTGAATTGACTTTCTGATGATATATTCAATGTGTTTACCCAGATGACCAGACAGAGACAATATAATTCTCCATCCTCCCTTCCTCCAGAATGGGGTGCTTTAGGGTTAAATGTAGACTAGACAACCATATTGTTGTCTATTGGGTCATCATTTCAGAAATATTTCTTTCCCTAAACAGAGAAACAAAATAACCATGGGTGGGCAAAAAAAGTAATGGGAGCAGGAACAACTTCCAAATTCCTTGCTAGGAAACTGTTGAAACATTCAAACTGAAGATGATGTTCCAGCATCATCAGCAGCAGCCCAGCAGCAGCTAGTAGCACTGAAGCAGCCACAACTTTCCCAAATTTCATTCCTTCAGGAGTTATTGGTCCCAGATTTTAGACACATTCTATAAATTAGAACATGTGAAGTACAGTGGTTCAAAAACTGTTGCCCTATGACAGACTGTTTCACCCAGTTAACAGTGTAACAACACAAGTCTTACTAGTATAGTGTATAGAAGTTGGAGAGAAATCAAGAAGTACATAATATGCAGGGATGCAGTCCCTTATCTACTGTATTGCCTAGTGAATTAATATTATTAAAGAGGTTTAAATGGCTATATATGGGTAAAATTCCAACTGAAATGCATATATTGGTTAAACTCTCTTGTTAGCTGAGCTGTCATTTTTCATGACTCTGAGAAAGTGAGATATTACTGCAAAGGAAAAAGGAGATATTACAAAGGCAAAATCATTAGTGGGAAATTCAGTTGGATGTCAGTTTAGCCTATTTCTGAGCTCTACTGGAAGGCAACTAATACTGCTACTCTTTGTTATTGTATGTTATATGTAAGTACAAAAGAGATTTAAGCAACATGGTATCCTTTCCTTATAGCATATAAAACGTTTATGAATGTTAGAGGGACTAAATAGAATGGGGAGGGAGGTTTTGAAATGGAGACCAAGCAATTAGCAAAAGGCCACGCAGAGATGAAGACAGTACTGGTGAAGAAGAAAGATGAATCTGTTGATGTTATCAGGCATGAAATCCAGAATCATGCACGGCAGGCCATCTGCACAACCCTGAGCAGGTGCCCAATGTCCTTCTTAGTAATTGGCAAACCACCAATATCTACTTGGGATCAGATGAAGATTTTCAAAATAAAGAATGTAGCATTTACAGATCAAAGCCTTTATTTGTCTCAAACTAACTGAAGAACAGGTACAGATCACTTTACAACAATGTCCTTGGATGCTTCCTAACCAAATAATAATACCAAAAGTAGAAAAGATTCTAATTCAGGGTTGGTAATTTAACACCTCCCTTCTTTCAAATTATTTGATTTTCCAGTTTCCTCAGTTTCTTCCTGTCAGTGTCTGGCCATAAGTTTCGTAACATTTGTTTGATCAACTATTACTGGAAGCAAATGGGCCCTCCATGATTTTAATTCAAATAACCGCTGTTTCTTCCAAGGAACCTTGGAATACAGATCAGGCCCACACTGAAAATCCCTTTTATTTTAACTGATAGATTAAAAGAGATGTGCACAACTTCAAAGGGCTGTTTATTCCATCAAAGATTCAGGTGAAATATCTTTTTAAAGCTTCATTGCAAAACACCACAACTTCCCAGCACAAAGTGAGGCAGCAGCTATACTACTTCACTTCAGCTTACTTCTAAGGTTTTGTATGGAAGCTCAGATAGCTTTTGGACATGTGTGCTGCTTGCACAGGATCCTGTTCCCACACTTTCAGTGAACTACTGGAGTCCTAAAAAGAAACTTCTGTATATGACTTTTCTGGCTGTTAAAACTGCTGGTCAAAGCTTTAGACCGACACAGGGCAGTTTGGAAAGATTTGTATTTTAAATTATAAATTGCACAAAGCATTTCTTTCAAACCCCATTCAGAGAGATTAAAACTACAGTACACTATGCTCCATTCCTGCTCCATTCAGTTTTATCTCCCACAATCCTTCCAGATGGTTCATTACACTTTATGACAGGGATAGGAAATCTTTTGTCTTCCAAATATTGCTAAAAGACAATTTCCACAGGTCTCAAACTACATGATCACTGTTACTGTAGTTCAGCAAAGGATCAGAGATTTATACTTATGATTTACAAATCATAAGATAAAATAAATAAACTTTGTGTCATGTGACAAAATAGAAATGCCATAAAAACAAGCAAACAAGTCCGCTATGTACTGCGGTATGGAAATCTTACACTGTTAGTAGTATTTCTTGTTTATTCAGATAGTAATCTAACCATACAAGGAAGCCAGTTTGACGTAATAATTAAAGGCTCTGGAAACCAAGAGTAGTGAGCCATGGAGATGGCCTTGAAATTAATATTCAGAAGCGGTGACAGCAGCAAGGGTGTATCCCCTGTATTCTTGAGAAAAGAGTTAGTATTTTGACAAGACCCAGGTTGCATTCTCCCTAACTCAATGTGGTATAAGAGGGAGAGAAGTAAAACAGATGCAGATTTGCAAGATTGATGTCATCCCAACAACAGATCTGAAAACTGCTTGTTCAGGAGATTAAAAATAAAGGTTTCTCCTTCCAGTCACTTCCAACTCTAGGGGGCGGTGTCATCTCTGATTTTATAGCCGAAGAGCCAGTGTTTATCCAAAGATGCTTCTGAGGTCATATGGCTGGCATGACTGTCTGCCAAGGCACACAGAACACTATTACCTTTCCCATCAAAGGTGGTACCTATGTATCTACTTTCAACCTACTGCTTGGTTGGCAGTAGCTGGAGCAAGTAACAAGAGCTCACCCCGTGACACAGCAGTGCTTGGGTCTCGAACTGCTAAGCTGCTGACCTTCCGGCCGACAAACCCAGCGCCTTAACTGCTCGACCACTGCGCCCCTTGATTAGAAGTAAATTTAACTGAGAAGGTTACAGTAACAGAATCTTGCAAAGATCTTGTTCATGTTTTACCTTTGCGCCCTTTTACAGCCTTACATTCTTAAAAGTGCTTTTGTAAATTCACAACCATTATTTGGGAGCAGAACACACAAGAACACGGAGAATTTTTTTCTGATGGAGAAACTACAATTTTTCTTAAGCTAGGGTACAGAAAATGGGAAAATGTGGGTATATATTAAAAGTATCAGTCTCCAGTAGGGAGAATAGAACTGGGGAATAGAAAGAAGGATCAGTAGATTCCAAGCATGTTAAACAGGAATAAAAACTGTCCCTCTTGCTTTTTACATATCTTGTCTTAAAATAGCCACGTTCTCTAGGCCAGGCTACCTGTCTCCAAAAGGAAAGGCTCTGTGTGATATGGTGACAATGATCCTAGGTTAATGACCATCCTCAGTCATGGAAATTCAGTGATGACTTTGAGTCTATTTCATAGTGTCATTGTTGTCAAGATAAAATGGATGGCAGAAATTCAGTGAACGCAATCTTAATGTCCTTTAGGACATACACCTAAAACGCAAGCCTAGTGAAATATAAGCAAAAGGTTACTTCATCAGCAGCTCGTTAAGGATAAAAACTTCTCACTGTTTCACACCAGAATTAAATTTGAAAAGGATTCCATTCTTAACCATAATGATACTAAAATAATCAAAATATGTCTTGAGATATCAGAGCAAACAAGGTTTGCTCTTTCATACTTGGATTACAATGTTATATAAAAATATGTAGGAGGCAGAATTTGCATTAATGGCATCACAATATTTTATCACTTGCCCCTCTTGCCCACGTCCCATCATCAGAAATTATGCACTGGCAGCAGGAAAAATGTTTTAAAGTGAAATTCCTATTAAAGGGCATTTTTGAAATCACTAATGGACCTCCCCACTCAAAATTCTCTCTCAAGCTGTAATTGTGCTTTAAACAGCTGCACCAAATTGGTGGTGGTCAGGCCTTCAGAATTAGATTTATATTCTACAAAACATCAAAATGGCACTGCTATCACCGATTTTATCCTGACAATGACATTTATATATTTATAAGAACATTGCCATTCATAGTCAGACAAGCCTATATTCCAGCCAGCAAAAAGGGATTACAACTCGGCCAGTTTTAGGAGTACTGCCAATAGCAGCAAACTAAAGCAATTTTCAAGGCCATCAATGGTAGGAAAATGGTTGCCATTTTTCCCTCCCAATGGACAGAATTGTTAATGTCTATGTTTCTGCTGCTATAGGCTATTGTCTATCACTTTGCCTAAGGGAAAAAATGAAGCACTGACTCTCCTTTCCTCCCAGAGATGGTGATCTCCTGCAAGTAGCTGGCTGCAGACTGCATAGTAAGGTGGAGGTAACATGCAGCAGGTTTAAGCGGCAGCTTGGCAATTGGTCAGAGCTTCCAGATTCTGGGTTGCCAATCCATTATAAATGAATAATGATATCATATGATGCTACAGCCTGATAAAGTTTGGCTATGTTTATAGCACTGGAAGTGAGAGTAGCCAATATGCACAAGAATTAATTATCTTTAAAGCAGGGATTGAGATTAGGAAGCCCATGCACTAAAATGATGGGATGGAATATCCCCACTAAGTAGGTAAAACATTGAACAATAACACTGGAAGCATACTTCCATTCCCTTTTACTCTGCTTTTTTTTTCCATGGAATATTTGAAATGCTACATGTATAAATGGGTATTTAAGGATAGATAGATGGATATGAAAGAAAGAAAAGAGAAAATGTGATATAGCAGAAAGAACAAAAACTCTCCATCTGGGTCTAATATCATCTAACCATCAGTTTGTTGTATAGCTGACTAAAAATATTCTGGAACCAGCATTTTTAGGAAGTTTACCAGTTATTTAATTTTGAACTTCACACTTTCCAGTCCTGCTTTAAACACCACACTGCATTTACATATCTCTTCTCCTGTTGTCTTTCGAAAAAACATTACCCCCAAACCAAATCATTCTAAAGTCAAATAGAAATTAATGAAACATGTTAGTTACAAGTACAATTTGTCCTTCACCGTAATGGGTCCTAAGCCTTGTTGATGTTTTCTGGACTCATGCAATAACAGATGTTACAACTTTTCTAAGTTATGAACAATTTATGGCAGACGATTAGGCAAAATATTACAAGCTGTATTTATTTTTCTAGCGCTTGGCTATTACCTGCTAAAGCAATTCACTTAACATATATTGACAAAAGCATCAGTTGTGACTGTAGTGGGTTAAGAAATAACAACATTTCAAGCTGGTTAAGATTTGGAATGAAAATAAGTATGACTAAGCACATCTTTTTAAGCATCTATAGGTCTCTGTAAAGTGGAAAGAGATTTAGGGTTTGGAAAACAGAAAGCATCCTTCCAATGAGAGAAACAGTTAATAAGAAGAGGAAAATTTCTATCCAAATCTGCATCTAATCGTGTTTCCAAATAATGTGGGGTATCATACATCCCACAAAGCAGTCATGATAACCATATTTATTCATCCATAATGGTGGATTTCCAAATGTATGATTTAATCATCCAGGAAAATACTATACCTGCTGGCAGGCTCTACAGTGTGTAACTTTCCAATATGTAACCCATTATCTAGTCTTTATCTTTTCTTCAAATGAGTAAAAGTGATTTTTCTTTGAAATTTGCAACATTACTAGCTGTATAATTGCTCTATAATCTCTTCCACATATCTGCAGCTCATGGGAGTAGTCTGCTTCCCCCTCCCAAGCATGACTTTACTTTCCATGTGAAATCACACCACATTACAATTATTTTTAACTTTCCCTTGCACAGATTCAACCTTCTTCCAACACAAAGCTAATGCCAACCTAATGTCAGAATTATACCCCATTTCACAGCTTTTCTTCAAATTTGCAATATTATGATCTTCTAAAATAATTTCACTGAGGTTAGGTTTGAGGAGGAAATAAATATATTGCTTAGTTATAATAACTGAGTTTTGGTCTGTATAGTACAGAGATTCTCAGTGATTCATTGCAACTGCCAACTCAAGTGTACATAGGCAAAATAAGAAACAAAGTCTACTGGACAGTGCTTCTGCTTGATCTGATCAGGATTTTTTTTCACTTCAACCCTCCCTCCAAGTTGCTTCTGATTCCCTCAAACTGATCTAAACCCACCATTTAGATAAGATACCCCTATTCAATCCCAGAGTGCCATGGAGCTTCCAGTGGTCTTTGCAAGCTGTGTTAATTTCTGACTCACTTACTGCCAAAAAACCGACTTTGGGTTGCTTGTCCTGGAGCATTGATGGAAAATTTCACCATTCCCTCGCCTCTTCCCCTTTGGATCTTCTTTACCATCCAGACAAAGTGCTGCATATCTGTGCCATCAGTCTAGTCTTCTGGAGCCAATAGGATAAATCTTTGCTGATCACTATGTTTTTCCTCACTGTTAAAGTAAATTCATCGAAGAAAATGCAGACATAAGATAATTGCTAGTATTAATCTGACTTCCACATAATCAGCTGGATACTTATCCTAACCTCATCCCAGTCCCCAAAAGCAGTGAAGACATTTGAACAATGACATGAAGTTGTTGCAGAGGATAAGAAGATGAAGCCTGTGGCTGTAGAAGGATCTTTAATGTCTTCATAATGGAACTTCCAATGTATATGCATATTCTTTTTTTGCTACATTCACCGCACTTACCATGATTTCTGCCATGTAGGCTTACCAATTAGGTTTGTAGCCACTCAGAAGTAATTGCTTCAGGCCGATTCACTGAGATATCACTACAGGTATTTCTCGCTTAGCAACCAAAACTAAGTGCCATTGTTATTGAGATATTACATGCCTACAACTTGCATTTTACTTCCACATTCTTCATTAACTTTGCTTGTCAGAAGCTGGTTGTGTCATTGCCAAGTTATTTTATTTTCATACAAGAGAAAACTTTAATCTTTAACCTCAATTTTGTCTCTAACTTTGATATACTAAGTGGGAAGGCTCAAAGCTCAGTCAGCTCTTGACTAGCTGGGATATACTTGGGATAAAATTAGATTTTTTTTAATTTCTATTTCCTCTTCTTCATAATTAAAAATAATCCAAAAACCCTAAATTTATAACAATATTCACAGAACCATGATTACTGGATCAAGAGCAACAGCAGTATTCTAAACAAGGGAAAATAATTCTAAATTACTCAGTGTTACGTTAAATATGCTTTATAAAGACTTATAAAATGAGTGCACTGGTAGTATGCAAACTTTATGGAGCTAACAAAGACAGAGGACAGAGTTTCTGGATAGACTAGAATATAGAAAAGTGGGCTTTGCTTCTCCATATACAAGCCATGTTCAGACATTTAAAAGATAGACAATGAAAGAAATCAGTGTTACTCATGTGCTGCCCACTCGTTCTGGACTGACACTGATAATGCTAAAATGAATTACAACTTACATTACTGTAACAATCATACATTCCTTTCCTAATTACCCTTCCATTGTTGTAATATATTACAGCTTTTGATTTCATCTTTCATCAATCATATAATATTTATAATGTCTGAAGGTTAGCTTCAATTTGATTTATGTCAACATGCCAACTTCAAATCATTTTTATGATTTTTATTTTTTTTCTTAAACTGGGAGTAATCTTTTTGTCCCACAGATCTGCTAAAACAATGTCCTGCCTGTTATTTCTAAGTTTTAGAACAGTCCATTGCCAGTATGCACCACTCATCATTCTTAAGTACAAAAACAGATGTTCTCTTCCACTCCCAGCCACTGCAAATTTATTTTCTGTCTTAATTCAAAAGTGCTGTTTGCTGACCCAAGTTGCCTTAAGCCCTTCAGAGAATGGCCTCCAGCATTCATTCCATTCTAGTAGCAACCTCAGTTCTAATCAGCTACAGCGCTTCGCATGTCCCCTCTCCTCCAACTGCTGCTTGCTACACTGGGCAACCATTTCATCCTGGGCTACTGGGATGCTATCTATCTATCTATCTATCTATCTATCTATCTATCTATCTATCTATCTATCTATCATCTATTTATCTATGCACTTATTGTACATTATACTATTTATTTATTTATGCACTTATTTACATTACACTGTGGAATACCAAAAGAGATAACCAGGTAGGGAAACTTGCCTTCTCTGCATAGAAGAGCTTGGCAAGGGAACAACCAAATGGTCTTGCATTAGCCATAATCCAGACTGCTAGCCCCACTGACAATTCACTGCAATCTAAACTGGAATTTATGAAACTGGCTAAAGAAACAATCAGGAGCAGCCTAGGAGACAAATAGCTTAGGGTACAGTGGGAAATTGTCCAAAGTGAGCAATTAAAAGTAGCAAATCTGCACTTGTTTCTATGGGTTTAAGTCTTTAGTTTATGAAAGAACAACATGGAGCATAGGAGGTATCATGAAGCCTTCCATGTGACACTGAAACAAATCAGACAAAGACAGCATATCTCCAGGTACAAGGCCTACATTTTAAGATGCAGCATTACAAATGTGATATCCCATACAAATTGACTCCTGAGCAGATAAATGGGGTACTAAATCCTGTTACCTCACAATGAGTTCTTGTGCATTTATAAATCTTCTTTAGGATGAACAGATGCTGTATACTGTTAGGAAGGATAAAAACATGGAACAAGAAAAAAATATAGGATAATCTAACACAATGAATTAATTATTCAACTTTATTAATAATTTAACTGTTAATCAAATACATAAAAATAAAGACCAATGTTGATTGGTCAATAGGTGAAACAATGAAATATTCTGATTCTGCCCCCATATAATCTAATTTCAACATGAAATCTCAGCCATAGATTTCAGAAAATTCATGTGTTTTTAGGATCAATGTACTGAAATTTAAGATTAGCAGATACTTTTTTACAAG
>JANHZU010005130.1:10946-35169 GCA_032468055.1 Acrochordus granulatus | reverse complement strand
AATAAATAGAGCAATTTGGGACATAAGTAGCTACATATCTCTTCCCCAGTTTAGTTCTAACTTTAGATAAATTAGTGATGTTTTGAAAGATTGGTGAAAACATGTTTAAAAGCAGGTCTACTGACCTTCTATAGCAGCCCTACTGACCTTCTATAGCGGCCCATGTGACGCCTGGCAAGCAATTCGGAAACTGTATTAAATGGGCAGATGCCTCTGTGAAAGCCATCTGGCTTGATTTATTCTTCAGCCCAAGCCAAAATGGTCACAAAGGGCAGTACCCAGTGACTGGGTGGGAAAATGGGATGCCTGCTTATGTAAAAAAATAATAGGAGCTGGACAAATATCACTGATACCCACTTCACTACCAACAAACCTCAACAAGGCATTCTAGATATAATGGAACCTCCGATTACAAGCACCTTGATTCATGAGGTTTTTGCAAGACGAGCAAAATTTTTTAATAAAATTTAATTAACGAGCGAAAACTCACAAGATGAGCACTGCGCAATGAGCTTGCACAGGAAATCTCACAATGGAGTCAATGGTTCTTCCTTCTTGCTGTGTAAAAAGCATAAATTAAGTGAAAGTCGTTTAAGAGAAAGAACTCCCAAGATTCAGATTCCAGGTTCTCTTTCCAAGCAATCTCTCTCCACTCCTCTCATCTCCCTCATGCCAGCCAGGATTCTTTTCAAAGGAAGATTGACCCTCCGTCTTCCCTTTCACTCTCTCTTTCATACACGCACAGAGCCCTCGTCACATGGCACAATCCAGCCCGTCCCCCTCCTGCCCATTTCTTCAAGCGTAGGAAGAGTGACCCTCTATCTTCCCTGTCACTCAGTCACTCTGTTTCTCTCTCTCTCTCTCTCTCACACACACACACACCTACTAGCAGTATACCATCCAGCCCATCCCCCTCTTGCCCATTTCTTCTCCCCCTCTCAGAGCATGGAGGCAGGTTATGATAAGAAACATTTCCAAACCACCCGGGAAAGACCCCCAGAAAGGCATTACTGAGGGGAAAGGAAAAAGGCCCTTTTGCCCTCAAGCGGTGGCAGCAGCAGATCCTCCCGATCCAACAGGGATGCCCAGACAGCACCAGCCGAGCAGCAGCTGATGGCCAGAATCTGCCTCGGAGCAGATCCATAAGTGCTGGTTCATATGTTCTATTTCTACTTTATACTGTGTATTAGTCATTGTTACTTGTTTCAGATATTAGGGACAATCATTTCTACATAAAATTCCATTGAAAATGATTTTTTTATGATTATTCGGGAGGGCGTGGAATGTATCATCTGATTTTACATTGTTTCCTATGGGAAACCTCGCTTCGATTTAAGAGTGATTTGGATTAAGGGCATTCTTCCAGAACGAATTATGCTCTCAATCGGAGATTCCACTATCGTTCGTACGGCAAGAGTTGCGTTGGGAGAAGGGATAAAAACACTATTTTAACAGCAGAATAAAAAGTGAGAGTAAGTCCCCATATGACAATTATCATTAGGCATAAACTAAGCAGATTAAAGTGAAATAACGCATCTTCATTGTTCCATGTGTAACCTTTGGTGGCTTCTCAATGGAGTTCAGAAAAATCAAAATCAAAGTTATTTCAGCTTGAATGAAAAAATATAGTCTGCTTTAAAAGGAGCATAAATCCACATAATAGTCATACTTAACCTGAAGCTGCTTAAGCAGCTCCCATGCATCTCAATACTGACAGTTTATTCCATAAAAATTAGAGTTATTGTCAGAATGCCTTATAATCATCTTATAAACATCTGTGATATTTATTATTGTCTAAACAATGGTCATAGCCTCCAGCACTGATATCTGCTTTCTTAAAATCAGCTTCTCCATTTTCATCAGCAAGCACAGCAGTAGGATAAAAGGCTGGTAGCCTGCACCAGATAGGTGAAGTGAAACCTTTGGCTTCAACCAATAATATTCATGATACATTTGTGCACTTCTCTTCGTTTCTAAGTCACCAAAGTTTGTGGATTCTTGACATAAATATGTTAATACAGGGGGAAAGGTAACATGACTTTTTAATAAAATAAAAAAATCTTAAAGAAATATAGAATGCAAATATGAACTCATTTGTATTTTCTTTCTTTTAAATGTTGTGTTTGTTATTAACTAGCTAATGTTCTGCTTATTTACTACAGCACAGATCAGAGAGGTTTTTTGTGTTGTGATTTTGTGTTGCCTTTCATTTTACTGTAATATTCCTTATGGAACAGTAAAATGTGATGAAATACTATTTGATTGCTCAGCTGATAGCAGGACTGGTAGATAGTAGATTAGATATAGAATATGTGCAACATGAGTGCAAAAACATGTCTGTGTGCAAAGTATAATTCAAAATGTCTAATACGGTATTTTTGAAAAAAAACATATAAATACTTTTAACATCTACATGTAATTGCTGGGAGAGATCATGTAGTCCTTGGAGCTGGGCAACAGATCTACTGCTCCTTGTCTTCGATTTCTGAAAAAGCAATTAATATCCTTGGATATTGTTAGACTGCAGTGACAGGTGAATGAGAGAACAAACTGAAATTAAATCCAGACAAGATGAAAGCTGGAAAAAGCTGGACCCTGAGACTGAGGTGCAACTTGCTCTGGATGGTGTTATGCTTTCCAGAAGGAGAAGGTATACAGTTTGAAAGTGCTTCTTTATTTCCAGTTGCTGCTGGATTTATAAGAACTGACTGTAACAAGGAGCGTAATTACAGCTCTCACCCTGACTATTGTACATAGATTCTATGGTACCACAAAGGCAATGTCAGATAATATAGGATATTTTTCTATATAAACTAGGCTGAATTAAAGAGACATTTCCATTTGATAATTATTATATCCCTCAGATTCTAATGAGAGCTGCTTTTATGTCATCTGTCTATGCAGGTTTCACGTTTGTCTCCTCCTGACATCTGCAGCTGCATTTATCATCTCTGCCAGGATATAGCCAATAGTTTCCCTTCAATTTGTAATTACTAATCTCAAAGAGTATGGGTCAAGGAAAAAAATGGTAGACCTAACCACCCTAATAACTTGTTCATATCCTTCAACAGAGAACTTATCCTATAGCCAATATAACTGGACACTAAGCTTGACACATCGATTACCTGAACTGTAGAAATTTGTGGAATCAATAATTCCATCCTCAGTGTGCTACTGCAAAATATTTCCAGTGGCTCCTGAACTATTAACAATATGGACCCATGTGGAGTCTGAACTATAAAAACTAGATCACAAAATAGATAACAAAAATAAAATAGACAACAAAACCTGCAGCTGGGCCACATTGTGGAGATGTACCGGTGCTAGAGATGTTTTCTACCATCTAGTGAACCATTATCACACTATGCTAATACATCCTAAGCTCTTTGTTTTATAATCATCTCATAATTTGTGCACTTTCTTTCCAAACTGTGCCTTGTGGAAGATCAAATCCACTAATTAATTGCTCACTCTTCTTCTGAAGTGCAATTAAGAGAACATGATTCTCTTTTATCCTAAATATGCATACATCTCTCTTTGCTACACAGACTGTCAAACATTTGAGGCCAGAAGGCATCACTCAAATTTTTAATCTAAGTATAAGAGCAAAGAGGGACATGCTAGTGTTGAACTACCTGGAGGGAATGCACTGGTGTGGGACAGCTCAGCAGAGATGACTAGAAGGAGTAGAGCGAAGCAGATCTGCTTTGTGACACTCTTAATAGTATCTGCCCCAGTGACAGGTCAGCAGCAACAAGAAGTGAGAGGCAGCATTGCCTGAGCTCCATAGTTGAAACAACTGGGCATACAAATAGACCTCAAATTACAGCCATTCACTTAGCGACCATTTAAAGTTACAATGGCACTGAAAAAGTGATTTACAACTTGTCCTCACACTTACAATTGTTATAGCATCCCAAGATCCATAGTCAAAATTTGGGTGCTTGGCAACTGGCATGTATTTATAATGGCTGTAATGTCCCAGGATCATGGATTGCCATTTGTGTCCTTCCCAGCTGACTTCTGACAAGCAAAGTCAATGGGGAAGCCTGAGTTGCTTAACAACAGCATAATTCACTTAACTGCTGCTGTGATTTGCTTAACAGCTATCACAAAAAAGGTCACAACATCAGGAGCAATTCATTTAACAAGTGCCTTGCTTAGCAATGGAAATTCTGGTCCCAGTTGTGATCATAAATCAAGAATTACCTGTATTAGTCAGAACAGATGCTGTTTTGCAATCTTGTGAGAGAGTAATGAAACTAAGGTGGACTGAGTCCAGCTTCTCATGAAGCATCTGGCCCAATGGGAGATTGTCAGCACCAGACAAGAGTACTGACCTAAGGACATTATTTCTTGTCTGTGAAGACTCTCACTCGTCCAGGGTAATTGCATCGCAACAAAAGTTTAAAAAGCAGGTATCTAGATTGGATTTTTCAAGTAGAAGACGTTTCACCTTTTATCCAAAAGGCTTTCTCAATTCTGAAATTGAACTGGTAAGAGAGCTGGTTTATACTCTTGTAAGAAGGAGGAGTTTAAACCTGAAACCTTTTTGGATAAATGGTGAAACGTCTTCTACCTGAAAAATCCAATCCAGATGCCTGCTTTTTAAAACTTTTGTTGCGATAAGAGCAACTACAAATCTTATCTGGACAACTGGTCAGAAAGTTACATGGATTCTGTTCTCTTAGACATTCAAATTCAAACAAGAGATACTTGATGCACATTTCCTGTTTCCCAGACCTGGAAGGAGCTTCTGTCTCATAATTCAAGGAAGACAATGATTGCAAATCCAAATGCTAAGATATCAGTCCCAGCAGCATTTTAAAATCTCCAGAGAGGTAAAGTTTGACATCTGTATCTTTATTATGGCAGTGCAGAACTTCCAAGGAGGATAATCTGTATCCCTATTATGAGCACCCACTAAAACGGTTTCATTATTCTGCTTCTAAATGTATTGATTCACCCAACATACCTCTAAAAATTGCAACTCAGCTTGTCAGGAACAAATCCAATAAAGAGAGTGCATTTATGTAAACACAGTTTTTTCATTAATAGTGCATGACCAATATCCTCCTCTGCCTGCCCTCCAGAACAGCTTTCTTTGGGGGCTTTGGCAGGTCTTCCTTGGCTCAGACCCCCTTGAGAGTACATGTGAGAGAGAAAGAGAGGGAGAGAGCAAGGATGCATCTACATCAGGCTTCATCATTCAAGGGCTGGTGTTCTGAGCAAAATGGCCAAGCCCTGGACAATCAAGGAGCCATTCCTTGGCTATGCCTTTGTGTGCATGAGACCCCTCCCTACCGTCACTTCTCATGCCTCCACAATGAAGGCTCAACCAGCCACAGTCAGAGAGATGCTTCCAAGACCTGCCATGAACTTGCCCTGTAGCTGTAAGTGCTTCTGGTCTTCTGCCACTTCGAACTTCCTCCCAACACAGCTGATTCACACAGAAGATGGGGTGGGGACCTCCCATGCCCTCCCAAGCCCTGGGCATAATTTGCTTGCCAATCATCCCTTGGGCTCCCTCTTGAATAGCTCTGGGATCATATCTAGCAAACCATGGGTGCTTCCACTGTGGCCTTTCTGGGTGCCCTCTGGACCGCCCAGAGGCACGTCCATCTATCCAGCCTGGAAAGTCATTGCCAAACACAGAAGGAGATGCCCTCGGAATTGAGAGTTGGGGATTTCCATGTTCATGTGTTACAGCCCCCCACCCCCTCCAGCCTGTCTAATCTTGGCTACAATTGCAGTCTGCTGTGCAAACAGACTTCAGCACCGCATCTGAAAGAGGTCATCTGCAGCCACCCCATGGAATGCTGGGTAATCTGGCAAGCGAATCCTTGCATCGCTAAGGCAGGATTGAGGCGCTGTGCAGGGCAATTGCCCTTCAATATCCCTAATCCTGCCTCTGAATGGAGCTCTTAAGCCTCTATATTATTCCAACATTATTATCTATTGATTGATTTTTAGAAAGGGTAATCGTGTAAATAAAATTATGTCTGGCATCCTGCGGCACAGCCACGCACACAGCTGCTGCGAAGCAAGGGCAGGGCAGGGGCCGGTCAAGGGGATGATGAAGCCCTGGGGAAGGGACGGCTTGAGGGTGGCTGTGTGGAAAGTACAAGGAGGGTGCGAAATTCTTGGTTCGGGGGGAGGCATGGACACGCCAGCAGGAATCGCTGGGTCTGCAAAGACCCTGCAGCCTAGGCTGGGAGCAAATGGCAGGATTATGGTGCCACTTCTGTAGAAATGCCGCCATTGGAGTCCTGCTAGACACATCTGAATTTTCTGCTCTGGATTACTGGATGCTCATATTTACCCAAACTCCAAAAATAAATAGGAAGACAACTGCCTTGCCTGCAGGGAGGTCTGGCCTAATGGACAGATTCACCCCCTCCAACAACCATGATTTCTGATACCAAAGAAGGGCCACTGCTGAATACAGCCATCCTCTTCCTCCACCCCGTGCTTGGGCGAAAGAGGCGGGGGGCTGGAGGGTTAGGCTGGAGAGGCTCTTCCAAGCATTAAATTTTGCTGTGAGTGAGAGGATGGAAGGCCAGCACTCTCTGGGAGCATCCTGGCTGGATGTCAGCTTGGTTGGCCTTACTGGGCTAGCAGGTTGGGGACTACCCATCTCAGAGATAAGAGGGGGCACTTAGGGGGTAGCCCTCCTGCCCATCATGTCAAGGAGCTACTGCCACTCATGGCTCCAAGCACTGCGTTAGAAGACAATGAAGGGGCTGAATTCTCCACTGGGATGTCAACCACATCTCCACCCCACCTACCAACAACATCTGACCCTTTTATAACCAGCCACACAGTGAATTCAGACTTCTAAAAGTTTTTGCCCTTGAACTGAAAAGAGACGGAATGACCTCCTCTGGGTGGCTGGAAGCTAATTGAGGCTCCTTCTGCTCTTGGGCTTCTTGATTGCCTCCATGTTTTCTTGAGCATATTCTTCCTTCCTGCCTACCTCTCTCCTCGAGTGGACCTGAGCAGCCCTCTGAGCCCACTGATGTGCCTCCCAGGTTCTCCTGGGACCCATGTCATCAGCCACACACAGGGCAGCTGAAGGTGTGGACAAGGAAGTCAGTCCTGGGTCAGCTGAGCCCAGGCACAAGTGGGGGATCAGAGCCTATAAACCAGTTGGTTATTTTATGGAGAACAAAATTGTAAAATTGCACTCATGTTACCTAGTTTGGTAATTTAACATCTGCAAGAAAACAGCCAAGCTCAGAGAGCACCAAAGACTCCACAGAATAAAATTCCAGGGCAAATGGCTAGACTGGGAAATCCCCCAAATCCCAAAGCTTCTATAATGTTTCTCCGAAGTCTCCTGGATGGAATCCCCCAGGCAGCCTAGGCAGAATTTGTCCAAAGATTGGATCCCATGTTCTGCGATAAGTCCCTGGTTGGTTTGGAGCAGGATTCAGAAAACTCAGGTGGCTACCAGGCCTGTAGGTGGACCACATAGCTGGATACTCAGTGGCAATTCCTCGTGGGTCACAGTCCATGACCCACCTGCCCAGGAACAGTTCATTGTAGCAGGAGAGCCCTGTCAGTCTGGGGCGACCCCCAACTAGGAGGATCCCGGTAGCACCTTTCTGGACAGACCCATTTGACTACAAGACCCATGCTTTTTAAATGTACCATTTGGAAGAAGTTCTGTCAGGCTCTTCCTGATTTTTGGCCACAGTTCAGCCATGCTCAAAAAGGAATGTTTCTGCCACGGTCAGTTCTGGGATCTCATGGGCACCAGGCCTGCAGGGCATTTTCTTGGCAGATTCTAGGTTGCTGATGCCTTTTCCATCGTCCAGCTTGGCTGAGGGTTTGGCACCAGCAGGCAGCTCCCAATGGGCTCAGTCCTGCTCAGGCAAAGTCAGATTGTTGCACAAGTTGCACTGGAAACCCCCTCCCCTTCTTTTTGCTGGGTGGCTTCCTCTCAAGCCCTCACCATCCCCAAGACTCCCTCTGCATCTCTCAGTCACAATCCTGTCGGGTGTGATCCACATGTCCTTTGGGCTTGACTGCCGGTGTCTCTCTGCACTGAAGCTGAAGGCAGCCAGGGTGACTGGGATGATCAACCTGGGACCTTACGAAGCGTGGAATGACAGTGGCTGGCTTGCATGGGAATTGCTAACACTGATGAACTGTGGCAGTCACTCTGCAGAGAGATGATTCTAGGCCTGACCCAGGTGCCTCCAGGAGTCCTGAACCAGCTGCCTTCCAGCAGCCCCAGCACACCCGCCCCACTCCCACAGTTTTCTTCTCCTTCCCTGCCCACATCTTGCTGGGCACTGTTCTTAGCAAGGGGAGGAGGGGACCTCTCACTGCTGAAACAGGGACGGACACTGAGTGGGGCAGCCCCTGACCGGCTCCTGGTGGTCTGAGACAAACAACTGATCGATGCACTGTAAAGTGTTCTCTTGATGGGGTCAGTACGGTTCCTCTAGGGGCAAGGAAGCCTGCACTCTTTCAGCCTGGGTATCCCCAGCCCTGATGCTCTGATGTGGGGGCTTCCATCCCACAGCATGATGGGTGGTGTGTAACCACTTTCCCTTTGCTCCCCCTTAGCCTGACCCCCAGGGAGGTCTGGATGGTAGCCCCCTCTGCTGCCCTGTCTCCAACTCCCCTTTTGTGACCCAGCGAAGGAGGCCCTGTGGAAGGCTAATTGGGGGTTTAGAATGAAGGGAGCTCCCACCTCCACGAAGGTCAGAAGCTGCCCTGCTTGGCAGGAGGGGCGGCACAACCTCGTCTCCTGTGAAATAATAAGAATAAAAATATTTCCTCCATTTCCTTCTGTGAGATTAATGATAAATTGTCCATCCCCTAAAAGAAACTGATAACGGTCCTAATTTTACTTCAAGGCCAGGAAATGCCATTTCTACGCAAAGCAGGCACACAAACGCCATCTGTGCTGAAAAGCCCGGCACTTTCTTCCTGGGCCAGACTTTGATAGAATTTTTTTATTCTTATTATTTTGTTTTAAACCGGAAAAGCCCCTGGAGCTACCAGCAGTGCACAATAAAACAAAATAATATTTTAGTCAAAATAGGGAGAATGGTGCTTGCAGCCAACTTTCAAATTAGCATTTTGAGGGCAAATATGCAACCAATTTGAGATAATGAGGTCTGATTATTCAATCCAATGAATGTTAAATAGGGAGAAAGAGCTCAGGCACCTTATCTCACCTCCCTTCAATGTAGTTTATTTTATTTTTAATCATTTCACATTTGAACTCTTCATTTGTTCTCAGCTCCCGTTCGCTGCCCACCCCCCAGCCCCAGGTCTTTTGGTAAACAGGCAGCAACTGAGGCTCCTCCAGAACCTGTATTTCCAAGGTGGAAATTGCACCCAAGCAGCCCCTGGCCAGAGGCAAAAATCACACATGAACATGCACATGCACGCACACAGAGGATCCTTTGCAACTTTAAGGTTGCTCAGTCTGCCACAATCACTTTTCACTGATAGTGTTATGACTTCCACAGTTTTCCAGATGCACATTTTTCCTTTCTCCTCGGTTCTCCAGTTTCTGCCTATCTCAACATTGGCCAAACAGACAATTTTGGAAGGGAAGCCCTGTGGCATTCACTGCTCTGCAGGGTAAGTGGTCAAGAAAAGGATGGAGGTCCTGGGGGGAAGAGAGACTGCAGGCCGAGGATAGATACAGTTACTTGGAAAGTAGCCCATTGGTGATTGGGGAACTTCTCCCCAAGAAAAGCTCTAGGATCAAAAGAATCTAGAAATTGGCAGTTCTCCCCCAGGAAAAAGAGTGGGGTTCTAGAGGTCCCTGCAAGAGATAGGGGGATTGTGGGAAAAGGGAAGTGGAGGGTCTGTAGCAATGGAGGATCTGTAGCAAAAGTCTTCAACTCTAGCAATCCAGCAGCCCCTCAGAAGCCTTGACCAATCTCAGAAAAGCTGTTTAGTTAGCACTTGAATGGGATACCATCAGGAAACCACAGGTTGTATTTTGCACTGGGAAGTCAGCCTGGAGGAACACCATGACAACTACTTCTATGTCACTGCAAGAAAAAACCTGAGCATGCCCATGGACTTCTCCTCACTACCTTGTCGCCAAGTGGGCTCCCTTAAAAGGCATTGGGAAGCTGGAGAGATCCAGCTATGCCTGTTTTCAGGGTCTGCCCTGGGGTGTATTTAAGGTCTTGGTGCTACAACTTAGTGACTGATAGCCCAAAGATCTGCCTCTCCCCCTACAAATCTGTCTGGGCTTGAGGTCTGCAGGAACAGCCTCTGAAGATGCTTTCACCGTCACAGGTTGTGGGTCTGGCACAAGCAGGGAGACCTGCCTGTCGAGAGTAAAGGCTCTTTGCCCAAACTTAATTGTTGCCTAGTTCCATTTCTGCTTTTCTATTTCTTATTCTGTGTTAATTTTTCTTAATTGACTTTTCAGTATAATAGCAGGATTCAAACAGAATTAATCAGCAAACCATTAAAAATAGTCCATCACAATGAATGCCAAAACAGCATTCATGAGATTGGAGCTGAAAACCAGCTGAGAGACTACAATCATGGGGCCCCCTTCTCTGGTCATATTTCCATCACACCCAAGAAGTCCACTTAATCAGCACACACAAACACACATTCCACTTTGCTTGCTAAGCAGAGTTTAAGTCTTCCTGTGTTTTCTGAAGTGACAGTAGCTGCCACAGGATTTACAGAACCAGTTTGTGGATCAGGCACATGGCGTGACTCTGCGACTGGTGTGCTGGCAAGAAAGAGGTGGAGAGGAGATCCAACGTCTCCTGTGGTTGTTTCTCTGCAGTTGCCTGATTCATCAGATCAGTCATTTGTGGATTTGTGAAGGCCACCCAACTCCAAAAAATCTCTGGGCAGCTGTAATATGTTGAAAACATAAATAAATTAAAGACACAACAAAAGCAGCATGATGGCTTGGCTGGAAACAGCATTCCCAGCACTTTGAAAAAGACACAAGGGGCTCCACAGATGCCTTAAGGGCTTCCAAGTGAGCGGTGTTGTTCCAGAGGACTGTGACTTTCACAGTGGTCAAAGTTAGTGGCATTGAAACCTCAGTCAGATCGTTCTGGATTACTATGTGTATTTCTTTGGGTTCTGTTATGTCCTTTCACGGGGTGGAGACCAGCTGTAGACATATCACTGATTTTATCCAGGCCTTGCAGTGTTGGAACTGTTTGGTTTGGTGGTGGAGGCACCAGGCTAGAAAGTGGGAGACAGTAATTCTAGTCCTGCCTTAGCCATGAAAGCCGCTGGGCCAGTCTCTCACCTCACAGGGATGTTGTTGTGGGGAAAATAGGAGGAGGAAGGTGTGTTAAGTATGTTTGCCACCTTGAGTTACAGTATTTGCAAAAATAATAACAAACAAGCAATTTTGGATCCCTCTCCCAATCCTTATGTGTGGAATCTGCCATTTTTATAGCTGCCATCCTAGGTCAAGACATTTACTGCGCTCCCCACTATGAGCCCCAAGTTCTTTTGAGGGACAACCATTTTCCCTAGAAGGACAGGTGTTTCAGCTCCAGATGTGTTAAGAACTTGGGAGTAGATGCTCCAGAATCCAGTGAGTCTCTGAGGAAGTCCTTCCTCCATTAGCTCAGATTGCTTTAGGGATTCCAATTGCAGCTTGAATCAATCCAAGTACAAATATCTCTCATAAATCTTCCATAGTAAAGATAAATGCAAATAATTCATTTTCCATATAGTATCTGTAGCTTCTGTAGCATCCTTTTCATTCTTTTATGGTCTATTCTATCTGCAGCCTTTCTGATTTATTCTCTGTTGTGAATATATTTAAGAGATGTATCCCTTAATCCTTTAAGGTAAAGGTAAAGGTTAGCCTGCTGGTCGTGGCCGACCCTAGTCGGCAGTGCCGGCGTGACTATACGCCAAGGCACAGAGACTCTGTTACCTTCCCACCAATTTGGGTGGTACCTATTTATCTACTTGCATTTTTACATGCTTTTGAAGTGCCTGGTTGGCAGGAGCAAGGAATGGGAGCTCACCAGTTGTGGGGCAGTGCTTGGGTCTTGAGGTGCCCAGCTAAAGACCTTCAGGCCGACAAGCCCAGCGCCCTAACCGCTCGGCCACCACGCCCCCCAGGAGGCACTGCAGTTCCTGACCAGCCCCCTCCTCAGTGCAGAGGCTCTGCTCACCAGGGCAACGCTGGCCTTCCCATCAGGTGCCAGCTGCATCAGGCCCCTGGGGTCCTCTCCCCTCGCCTAGGCTGGCTGCTGGCTGGAGGCCGTGGTCCCAAAGGACTCTCGTGGGTGCAGAGCCTGCGGAGCCCGGCCCGGCAGCTGCTGCTCCTCGGCCAGCGACTCGCCGGGTACGCAGCCGAAAGGCGTCCGCTGCCGGGCGGACCCCCGCCCCACCTCGGCCCGGACTCTAGCTGGGGACGCCTCGGCGCCCGCAGCAGCCCGTCCTCCCGCTCTCCCTACGAAGGACGCCGGGCAGCCCAGAGACGGGGCGGCGTCGGGCGGCTTCGCCTGGAACCGAGGGTGCGGCGCTTCTGGAGCGACGGGCGCGCCTTGGAACGAGGAAACTGAGCCTGCCGGGGAGGCCCGGGAGCTCCGCGCTCGGCCCCTCAGCAGTCCCTCGGAGGAGCAGCGCGGGCCGCGGGGAGACCGACTTCCTGCGGCCGCCTGGCGAGCGCGGAGCAGCCTCCGCCGGCTGGAGGTGCCGTCGCCCGCTCACGGGGAGGCTACGGCTGAGGGGCGTCCGAGCTTGCCCCGGGCAGTCCCGCTCTCTCCGCGGGCCTGTTTCTCGCGGGGAAGCCCGGGCCGGAGCAAGCCCGGTACTGGCGCTTCCCTGCCGCCTTTCGCGGGACTCCAGCGGCAGCCTCGTCACGGGCCCCGTCGGCGGCCTCCATCGGGCCGGGAGGGGGCATCGGCCTCCGCCCCGGGAGTTGGCACTGCCGGCTGCGGGGAGATGGGAGCCACGGCTTGGCAGCGAGAGCCGCCGCCTTCCTCGACGAAGCTGGTCAGGGCAGCCAAGCCAGCTTGATGCGACGGAGGTCACTCCCGCTTGGACCTTCCTCCAGGCCAAACAGCCCACCAGCTGCCCTTTCCATTCTGAGGTGGAGTGTGCCCCTCCTGGGCAAGACCCCCTCCTGCTCAGCTCCCCCAACTTGGAGAGACTGGCAGCCACTGGGGGGTGGAAGGAGCGTGTTCTCTAAGTGGCAGGATGGCTTGAGCTGAGGATACCCCTCCTCAACTGATTTCTTGACAATAACTCACAGCACTCCCTCCTCTGAAGTGGCTCCATGAAGCAGAAATCAGAGACCAGCATAAAGCATACAGATGAAAATCCATTGAAAAAACATGGCCTTGTTTTTTGACAGGATACCAGAGAAGGGGCCATCTTCACTTGGGCACAGTGTGTTCCAAAAGGAGGAGGGGGCTGTCACTAAGAAGGAAGGTCTCCTTCCCTGTGACTGGGGGGTGTGCTATTCTCAGTTTTTCTGTTAGCCTACAAGCAGATGGCCCTGCAACTCGCAAGGAGCCAGGTCATAGGAAACATCAGCCCCATGAATTAGACCCAGAAATCTGCTGGTTCTATCATCCCAGAATAAAGCATCCAGGGCAGGAGGGACTGAAGGCAGGAAGGGATGGGACCAGTCAGGGGGAAAGTGGACCAAGGGGCAGAGAAGGATGGTTGGAGAGGGGGAATTAAGCTCTGGCAGGGAGGTTTCTGCACAGGAAGGAAGGGAGCCTGCTGAAAAGGTGTGGAATCAGGTTGGGTTTGAGTAGATTTTTGGTGGACCTTGATGATTGTAGATCCATGCACCAGGGCTGCTCATAAATTACAAGCCCGTTGGAGTCTTCCTTCTTTTGCCCTGCCCCCACCAGGGACTGTTACTTCTAACCTCAAGGAACTGAAATTGCCTCACAGAGTTTGTAGTCTGCTGACCACCAGCTCTCCAGTTGTGCCTATGGTGGCTTTCAGCTTCTGAAATTCTGTTTGCTCCCTGATCCCTCCCCTGTTCTCTTAGGGCATGGGTGGCTCCCAGAAAGCCTTTTCCAAATTGCTGGGAAGCAGGCAGAAAAGTGGTGGACAGGGCAGCCACAGTCACTTATCAGGATAGCCATGGGTTGCCTTGGCAGTCTCACTCTTGCCCAGGACTGGCTCTGCCATTCAGGGATTCAAGCAGCTGTTTGAACTCTAGCCATCTATCCTGCATTTAGGTCTGAGTGTGCTGCTTTTGTCTACATGGGGGCTTTATGGGTTCTGGGATGCCCCCCAAGGAAACAGGTCTGGCAATCTCAGACCTTCTTTTGCAGAAGGAGGCCAGGAGGAGCAGCAGCAGCAGCAGCCTGTCAGGGGGCTTACTGGGCTTGGTGGTATGGTGGGGCCTCTGCTGTCTGGGACCAGATCCTACCTGGTGGAAGTGGGTAGCTGAAAGGACTCTGCGTTGGTGTGTCTGGATCAGGATATGGGGGAGAGGGGTAGTTGTGGAGCTGGCCAGTCCCTCCCAGCAAGGAGCCTCTCCCTCTCCCCATCTCTAGTTTATCTTGGGCTCTCAAGTGGAACAAAGGCCTGCCCCTGTGCCCAGCAGGCACAGGAAAAGGCAGCAGGGAACATTAGGCAGAAAATAGCCTTGTGCGTGGCTGGGCCAGCAGAGATGGGAGAGATAGCGCAGGCTTCTGGGGCTGAGACAAGGAAATACCTTCCAAGCCCTGCCCTATCTGCCTTCCATCAGAGCCTGGCACCATTTTCCATGGAGCAGAGATCCCCAGATAAGGAAGGACGGAGGAGAAGCCCCCATGCCAAATTATCACCAGAAGGACCTTTACTGAGTGGGGCTGCGCTAGAATGGCTGAAATTGACTTCTCAGTGACCTTGTAGCATAGAATGGCCACCAGAACCAAAGCCTGCTCAAACCCCCTCACTGTGGGTTTCACACCTGTATCCTGATCACCAACTGCAGCTGCTGGGGACGGGGAAGGGGCTGGCCTCAAGTGGAGCTGTTTCCCCCACCGTAGTTGTCCCCTGCACTTTAAGTCCTCCAGTGATGGCAGACAAGGCAGCTTTTGTGAAGGTGCAAAAAGAGCTAAATGGCCTCAACAGTCTATAAGTTACCCTTTGGAAACCCCTGGCTAAGAAGAAGAGCTTGGAAATGGGACCCATCACAGCTCCTGGAACAAACCCGGCTTATTTGACTCCTCCAGAGGCTGAGTAGAGTCTGGCAGGCAAGCTCTAGATCAAGAACAAAGATGACCTCTAAAAATAGAACAATATCTGAACCATTTAAAATAAAACACCCGGAGCTGAAAGAGGAATGCAGGTTAATAGCTGCTTAACTACCACAATTACTGCTTGTTACAGTTTAGTAGCTATTTACTGGAATGGGCCAAGGAACATCTGCATTCAGCAGTCAAGCCATTAAGAGGCAGAGGTCTGGTCTGCAGGCAGAGTTAACAAGGGGCTGGGAAGAGGTGCCTCTGTGCCCCCCACCAGTCCTTCCCTCTTCCCTCCCTGAGAGCTGTGATCTATGGCAGTAGAACAAAACTGGGCACTGCATGCCCAAACTATCAGCAGTCGAGGGCAGGGTGAGAGGTCTCTCTTGCGCTTGCAGGCTCTTCTCACCACAATGGGCCTCTTCTGGCTCTGCAGCTCATGCTGGTTAGGCTAAGCAAAGAACTGTGAAAGCAGCAATAGCCTGAGGTAGGGAAGAGCCACCCATGGGCTGGAAAAGCTGCCCTTTTCCATGCCAAGAGCAAAGGGGCTCCAGATTTTTGGCTTCCAGTTCTCCCTCCCACCCCTCCTGTGGAATGTGGCTCCCTCCAGACACAGATGCCACCAGCCTGAAGTGGAGGAAGGTGAGATCTGCTCCCTTCCCAGGTTCCATCACTAGGGGGCTTGGTGCTCCTTGCTGGGAAAAGCCGGAGCCTCACGGAGAAACCAAGGCAGCCAGTGGCCAGGGAGGGAAACAGCATTCAGAATCTCCACCAGGGTTCCCATGAGGGGGACGGAAAGTGGCCCCTTCTCATGCTGTGGCTCTGGCAGCTGCCCAGGACTCATTATCCTTGAATGGGGGCTTTGGAGTTGGAAGGGGTCAAGAGCCCATCAGGTCCAGTTCAAGCTCAGAGCAGGATCTCCAAGGGATCTGATTTTAGGATCAGGCAAGAGGCAGAAGCAGCAGGTAAGCAACCGTTGACTAAAATTGTAAGAGCTGCCATCTCCAGCCACCTACCCATCTTCCCTAAGCAGGCTTCCCATACAAAGTGCAGTCATGTGGCTGGGTCAAAATTAAAGCCATGTCCATAAGCCTGAACTGCTTTCAAGGGCTCCTTTCAAGACCCAGCCCTGGGAGCCCTCTTGGCTGCCTGGGCTGCTGGCTCCTGGGCTGGGGGACGGAGGTAGGGGCCCTTCCTCTGACCTCTGGACACCCCTCTGCTGCTGCTTTTCGTTCTCCAGAAGTGAAGACTTCAGGCCGGCCAGCAAAGGGGCCTCTGAGCTGCAAAACTGTTTTAGCTCTCCTACATGTCCATCCTTCCCCATTGCCTTACTAGCTGGGAATTCTGGATGTTGTAGTCCCAATAATTAAATGACAATGGGGGATTTTCCTTTCACCCATTGAATCCTGTCATGGAAAGAGCATGTGGGGCTCATGAAGGAAGCTTCAAGACCATCTGGCTGAGGGACAACCCTTCCCTCTGTTTTCCAGCTATTTCAAATGTCACCTGGCCCAGGGTTGTAGGTGGGGTGTTTGAGTGGGCATCTGGAAGGCCTGGCCTGGCCTTCTCCAGGGAAGGGATGCTCGGAAGTCCTTCCCCAGAAAGAGATTCTCTCAGTAGTGTGGAGGTAGGCCGGAGGGCTTGGGTTTGCGCAATGAATTGTAAGGCTTCTTTGAAACTGTCTTGGATGCTTTACTGGCCAAGCATGGTTAAACATCCAAGGAATTTGACTCCAGTACAGAAGTGCTCAGTATACTTGCAAGACAACACTAGATAAAATGACATAAACAAATAAACTAAATCATGTAAAGTGTGCATTCAAAATATGCAACCAGTAGAAAAGGAGTAAAGTATAGAATTAGTAGGTAAAGGTTTTCCCTTTCAGTCATGGCTGTTTCTAGGGGGCGATGCTCATCTCTGATTCACAGCTAAACAGCCAGCTTTGTCCAAATAAACTTCCGTGGTCATGTGGCTGGCACGACTATACGCCAAGGTGCATGGACACTGTTACCTTTCCCACAAAAGGCGGTACCTATTTATCTACTTGCATTTTTAGATCCTTTCAAACTGTTAGGTTGGCAGGAGCTAGGATGAGTAATGGGGGTTCACCCCATTATGCAGCAGTGCTTGGATCTCAAAGTGCCAACCTTCCAGCCAACAAGCCCAGTGTCTTAACCACTCGCGCCACCCTGCCCCTTAGAGTTAAAGCCATGATCTATTGATAAGTCTGTATACACCTTAGACAGCACTTCTGGGTTAATTTAGAATTTCTTGTGCTTCTTTCAGCTGAATTATGGCATTGGGGAAAAAAACTGTCCCTCTGGTTGTTTTGGTGTGCAATTCTCTATAGTGCCATCCAGAGGGAAGAGGTTCAAACAAATTGTGTCCAGGATGAGAAGGGTCTGCAGGTATCTTCTCCACCCTTCTCTTGACCCTCTCAATAAACAGGTCTTCTATGGAGGGCAGCCTGGCTGCAATTACTCTCTCTGTGATCTTGACTATACGTTGGAGTCTGCACCTGTCCTGCATGGTTGCTGCACCAAACCAGACGGTTACAGAGGTTCAAAGGACAGACTGCGTGATTCCTCTGCAGAGCTGCCTCAGCAGCTCTTGAGGCAGGTTGAACATCTTGAGCTGACGTGGGAAGTGCATCCTCTGCCTTCTTAATAATGGTGCTAATGTTGGTTGTCCATTTCAAGTCTTGGGAAATTATAGAGCCCAGAAACTCAAAGGACTGTATTGCTGATACCCTGCTGCTGAGTATGGTAATAGGGGTGAAATAGGAGGACTCTTCCTAAAATCCACGGTCATCTCCACAGTTTTGAGCATATTTGGCTCTAAGTTGTTTCGAATGCACCACGGGGCCAGCTGCTCGACTTCCTATCTGTATGCAGATTCATCACCTTCTCTAATGGGTCCAATGACTGTTGTGTCATCCGCAAACTTCAGAATTTTGACAGAGGGGTCCCTGCAATGGTGCAGCCATTGGTGCAGAGGGGAAAGAGAGGCTAAGGAGTGCCAGTACTGAATGTCCAAGTACTGGATGCGATCTTCTCTAGTCCCACCTGTTGCTTCCTATCTGTCAGGAAGCTGATTATCCACTGACAGGTACGCGCAGGCACAGTGAGCTAGGTCAGTTTGGAGTGAAGAATGGTGGGATGATGGAGAAAACCATCTGTGCATAGGTCCTTGGTGAAATGTTGCAGGATATAACGCATTGTCATATTGACAGCATCATCTGGTGACTTGTTTGGCTGATAGGCAAATTGCAGAGGGTCCAACAGTGGATCTGTGATGATTTTCAGATGGGCCAGCACTGGCCTCTCAAAGGTCTTCACGACTACGCATGTCAAAGCAACAGGTCTGTAGGCATTCAGACCGCTGATGGAGGCTTTCTTTGGAACCGGGATGATGGCAGAATGTTCGAAGCAAGAGTTTTAAATTATCCCTGTATGGGCTGCATCTGGACTGAAAGTGATAGTGGGCAAAAGCCAAGCAAAGCCCCTCTCCCTTCTTCTTGGGGGCTCCAGTCAGCAAGTCTACTGAGGAAGAGTGATCAGGCCCTTGGTGTGAGCGCCCCCATGCCTCATTGCCCTTTTGTGAGAAAATGGGTGCTTTCAAGTAAGCAATGGTCCAGGGCAGGGCGGGTAGGCACACTCACCTCCTTTTTTGGGCCGACAAATTGGCGCAGCTAACGGAGGAGATCCCAGTTCATTTTCAGAGTGATGATTCTGCTTCCCCTGAAGACTGTGGGTTCCCTGGTCTTCAGGAGCCCTTGGCAGGCTGGCCCTGGCAAGCTGTCCTGCCACCAGTGAGGCCATCCTATTTCTGCCTTTATGCCAAGAGGCAAGTGCAGCTGATAGGAGAAAAAACAGTCACAAAAGTGTCACACAAGCTTCTTCAGGTATGTTCAAAGTGAGAGAAAGACAGACCTGCCCACTGCTGTTCTTGGCTGTTTTCTCCAACAAAACATGGGCCATGAGCGCAACCTGTACCCCGCATGCAGAATCCTGAGAAGCGGCTCTTAGGATTGCAAGCATCTGGCTGGGACAGATCCAACAGGGCAGAAAAGGGAAGGCATCTGGCAAGGCTGGTCCTTCCTTCCCCCCTTGATGGCTCTTCAGTGCCTTCTTCAAGGGCAGCTGTAAACTCCTTCATACCTGGTGTTTCCACATAAATCCCAGCCTTCCCAAGTTGGAGAGAGGCGTTATCAGACTGACTGCTTTTCAAACAGAAGCACCCTGCTTTGCAAATGGTTCTCTTTCTCACCCCTTGCAAATTGCAAAACAATTAACCTTCTGACAGCTCTTCTTTCTTGAGGACAAGAGACCAGTGACTCACTGGAGCTCGCTGATTTTCATAAAGGAATTCTTAGGTCCTCCAGTCGTTGGTGTCTTCGTAGGTGAGTTTTTATCACTACGTTACCATGCTTATAGGCTACACAGAGGTTTATTTATTTATTTATTTAATTTATATGCCGCCAAAATCCAAAGACTCTCGGTGGCTAAAAACACTAAAAACAACAATTTAAAAAAAGAAACTCTTTCAGCCTCTGCAAATTTTGATGTTTCCCTTGAGAGAAGGACAGCAGGGATTTAAAATCCTATCACTCAGGCACCCTGTGGTTTGGAGAATGGCATCAGGGAGGTGTCCCTGAAAAGTAGGCTTTTCATGCTACAGGCCTTCGCACTCCCTACAATGTTCCACCAGGCAGCTGTGAAGAAGATGGAGCAGGATTTAATCTCAAGATTAATGGAAATGTAAGGATTACTTGGAAGGAATTTAAATCTGCAAGGTCAGATGACCTGCACAGGAGGGCACCGAGAAATTAGCAGATGGTTTGGCCAAATTGTAAAGAAAGGAAAAACACAGAAAAACAGAAGCCTTTCAACTGTGGTGACGGAGAAAATTATTAATAATTCTTTAAATAACAAATCATTCAATGTTAGATGAAGTAAAATCAGATTATTTACTCAAAGCACTAATAATGAAGCTAATATTTAAATGTTTTAGACATCTAATGCGGGGCCAAGTCATTGGAGAATAAAGAGTTGATGTGTGGAAAAATTGAAGGCAAGGAAAAGAAGCCAACAGGAGACCATCATCAAAGGACCATGATTGCAACCTAACTCAAAAGACCTCCCATTCAGTACACAACATATTCCACAGAAACTGTGTCAGTGTCTTGATGATGCCTGACCCTCTGCTGAGAGGTGTCTCTCCCCTCCAGTTTCTTGTAGATATTACAGAAGAGCAGAGTTCCTGGGACTCTCCACAGAGTAGTAAGGTTTCTGGTGGACCTCTCTCCCCTAACAACCATCAGCTGGAACTGACCTCTTAGGAAAGAGAACCACCAAAAAACAATGGCTCCCCCTCCAATCCCTTGGAGCCAGTCCAGAAGGACACTATGGTCAATGATATTCAAAATTCCTGAGAAGTACTATCCCAATCTGTCCAAGGATCATCCAAAAGTATGACCAGTGCAGTTTCTGTGCTGGATCCCAGCCTGAAAATGACTGCCAAGCATCTAGATCAACCTTGGCAACTTTAAGATATGTGGACTTCAGCTCCCAGAATTCCCTAGCCAGCTCCTGAGAAATTGAGGAATACTGATCTAGATAATCCATTCTTTCTATATCCTCTAAAGTTCATTCTTGGAACCTGTTCTCTTTAACATATTTATCAGTGATTTGGAAGATGAAGTGGAACAAATGCTTATCGATTTGCAGATCACACACAATTGGGCGTCATAGGTAGTTTTGCAGGATACAACACTGCTATAATTAGACTGGATCTTGGAAGAGGAACTGATGCAGATTTAATGTGAGGAGCATGGAGTGGCCCTTCTGAAGCACCATTTCAAAGTCTTAGGAGGTATAGTAATAGTTGGCCCTCTTCTGCCTTGGCCAGACCACACCTTGGGTTAACTGAGTTTTGGACACCAGGGTCTAGGAGGGACTCAGAGAAATCAGGACTGAAGTGATGGCAGAGCCAGGGGGAGGGGTAAAAAAAAAGATTAGCCTTGAGTCACTTCATGGCCGCAAACATAGTAAGTCCAACCGCCCATTGCCACTGACAGGTGCTGACCGTTAGTTGAGAAGATTCTTGTGTACAGGCTTTAGCAATGAATCAGTTAATCTGAACCTTTACATGTGGACCTGGTCTTTTGTGGACAGACTCAGAACAGAGCAGGGAGGCTCATCCGGGGATTAGAACCTATGAAGAGATATTGAAGGAGCTGAGAAAAGAGGATTGTGTAGGAAATACTTTATTATACTTGTAAGACATTTGGATCTGCCTCATTGGACATAAAACTACCTGTAATAAAAAAGAAACAAAATACCTTCTGTAAATAGCAGGAAGGTCATCGCAGAAGCCGAGACTTGTTCTCTAGCACCCAGGTATGCCATGCTTGAAATAACATGCTGCCCAGACTTGCTTTGGATGAGATGGGCAGCATATAAATTCAATAAATAAATAATGAATAAAATAATGATTTTAAATTCCAGGAAGGCAGATTCTGGTTAAACAGTAGGAAAAGTGTCTCACAGTAAGAAGAGTTTCTAATGGAACCAGGATCCAAGACAGGTCATGGGCTCCTTTCGGAGACAGACCTCAGTTGTGGATATTTTAGCTTGGATTCCTGCACTCAGCAGGGGGCTGGATCTGGGGCCTCAAAGGCTCCTCCTCTCTATTCTGAGGTTGTATAAAGCAGGGGTGTCCAACTGTGGCAACTTTAAGATATGTGGACTTCAACTCCCGGATGTGTTGAAGAGTACTTTTAATTTCCAACCCTTCAGAACTTCCTGAATGCTCTTACTTGGGCTCCATACCTGCTCATGACTGCCAGATTTTTTCTTGGCCTCTGCTTCTTTATTTACTTCACTTATTATTCCACTGATACCCCACCTTTCCACAGATTGGCCAGAGCTACAGCAGCACTAGAGACAGATGACCAGAAACTCCGCTAGGTACACTAGGAAAACCATCTGGTTCCAGGAGGCAGTTGCGTTGGAGCATTCTCACCAAGCAGGACAAGTACAGGCGCGATAGGGCATTGCATATCAAAACAATGAGACACAGGGACAATTTTTTCCAGGTGCCATCATCCGGCTGAATACATGACTCATGCTGTATGACAGGACACAAAGTGCAAGGAATTCTAAATTAACCCAGAAGTACTGCCTAAGGTGTATGCATACTTATCAATAGATTGTGGTTCCAATTTGACACTTCCCTTCCTTTTCTACTGGCTGACATTTTCAGCCATTCAAGACACCACTGTCACACCACAGATGTCTAGCTCAAAAAGGAGGATGACTGTTCAACAGGTGGTCAGTTTAGAGAAGAGTTTCTGAACCCTGGCAACTTGAAGGTGGGTGGACTTCAACTCCCAGAATCCCCCAGCCTGCATCTTTAGGTTGCCATGGCTGAGAAACACTGGTATAGAGTATCTCTGAACAAAACAAGGACAGGTTGCTGGACTTCTGGTCCACGAGATGGAGTTCCTCCAGATTATGGCCACACCATCTTCCCACCTCCAGCTCCGGCCTGTTGCAATCTAAAGAAACTCAGCAGACACAATGCACCTCTCCTCTCTTAGCCAGGTCATTGTAATGCACGCCCAGTCACTGCTTCCATCCAGGAGTAAACCCCAGGGAACTTAGCATTAAAAAGCAGAACTATTTTGGACGGCCCACACTGTAGCTTTCGGTTACGTGGCAACCTGAAGGGAGCGGAGACCCCGATTCCCTCCCCTACTTTCCCAGCAAGGGCCGGTTGCAGCGTCTCCTGGGACTCCTAAATTTACTTGCGACAATTTGCACGGCCACTAGATGGCGGCGAAGAGGTGCGGCAAATTAAATTTTGCCCCCAGGTTTGTTCGCCCTGCAAGGTACTCCAAACATGAAGCACGCGCAGAAGACCCAGCTCTGTCTTCGGGGTTACCTCAGCAGCGCCTTGCAAGTCTGAAGTTGCATCCCGCTCCACACCTTTGCAGCCCAGAACACCAGAACCCGTTCCTCCCGCGGGCTCGGCTGCCTCTTACCCGACCGCGCCTCTTCCAGTCGGCGGCCCGATTAGATCCGGTTGTTCGAGTACCGCTAGGTGGTGCCCCGAGGGGCTGTCACGTCTAACAGTTAAGGCGCCGTCAAGCCGCGGACACCCCCGCCCCGCCTGCCTTCTTCCGCGCAACGCTTCGGAACACCAGCCGCTAAAACCAGGACCCCGAACCTCCCCTAAGGCTGCACCGCCCTCCGAAGGTTTGGGGCTGCGGGCGGATCGGACGGCCGTCAGCCCTCCGAAGCAGGCCGAAAGCCGGCTTCCCGTGTTGGGAAGCGGACGCCGCCGGGACTGAGAAAACGCGGGCGTCGGAGGGCGCGAGGAGCGCCAAGGGCCGGGATGCCCTCTCGCGGCCGACAGAGCCGGGGGGCGATGATCTCGACTTTCCGCCCTCGGCCACCGTTGAAGACACGGTTGTCCCCCAGGCCGAGCCGGAGGGGGGCACGAAGACCCCCAGGGTCTGGCTTCGCCTCCTTGAACTGTGCCCTCCAGCCAGCCGCGCCGTCCTCCTGCGGGCCTTCGTCTGGAGGCGAGGCTGCCCAGCTCCTGCCGCCGTTCCGCCGGGCGTCGTCGGATCGCCCCGTCCGGATCGTGAGCTCCCTTTCGGCCGGCTGGGCGGGGCTGCCTCGGGGAAGGCGGGAGAACTCTGCACCCGCAACGAGGCCCCTCGGCGGCCTCTGCGGCGGGGCCTCGAGCCGGTCTGAACCGGTGCGCCTCCGGACTCGGGATCACGAAGTATCTTCCGAGCTCCCCTGTTCAGGCCGCCACTCCCCCGCCCCTGCGCCGTGGCCAGAAACGACTGGGAACCCTGGGATCGCTGGTCCGCGAATGGGGCTCGGGAGGAGGCGGGCGGAGGAAGGCCGCCCCGCCGGTGGTCGCTGCCCGAAGCGAGGAGGCGCCCGCGGGCGGTGCAAAGTCCCGGGGCGCAAAAGAGGAGCGGAGCCGGCGGGGCGCTGGGCTGCCCGGAGTCGTTCCGGGCTCGGAGC
>JANHZU010005129.1:12966-27398 GCA_032468055.1 Acrochordus granulatus | reverse complement strand
GGACAGTGCAACCCCATCCAGCATCAAAGATGGCAGAGTCCTAGAAAAAGAAGGTTCCAAAACTCAAAGCCATTCAGTCTTGTCAGAGACAAGAGCTGTCTCTTAAAAGCTGAAGCTTTTAATTCCTCACCCAGAACCTCACAGCCTCCAAATATTGAGATAAGATGTTCAGGGCATTGCTTAATTCACCAGAGGCAGTTACACATAGTTAGTCACCCTAATGGCTTAATGAAGGTGTTGAATAGGAGCAGAGAGAGGACCAAACCCTGCAGTACCCCATTTTTAGCTGACTTCAAATTTTTGAACTCAGAGATTCTTTCTGGGGTTTTATCATACACTGTTGTGGTTTCTGCTTTACATGCAGCTATTTTCAAACCTTTATGGACTGAACATGTCTTTCTTCGTTTACAAAATACATAAAAGCATGAGAATGGGTGACTTTTTAACTATTTAAATTTAACAGGAGAATGAAAATCGTCCACTAATTTATATGGTAGCCAAGTAGAGATTTGGCAATAGAAAATAAATAAAGCTGTTTTTCTCCCTATTCATATTGATGAAGGAATAATCCCAACTAGTTGTCAGATAAAGTGAGACCCCTTAACACTGTCTAGGATGTCAAATCACTAGGATGAAATGATGCATTGAATTGACCTTTAAAAGGAATGAGGTATAAGTACTACAAATCCAAGAAGGTAAAATCTTTTTTACCTGAATCTATACCTAAGTTACCTACCCTAACACGATAAAAGCCCATACAATTTCATTTTTTTCTCTGCCTTTCCAGAATTTGTCCTCCTCATCTGCTGACCAGCCCCTTTACCTCCTCCTCAGCTGCCTTAATTTCCAACCAGTGTCTGTTTTGCATCCTTGAATCATAATTCCTTTTTCCATTTCTCTCAGAGAATAAGAAAGGACTGGCAAGATTTCTTCTCTCCTTTCTTACTGTCTGCTTCACATATTACACTGTCTGGTTTATATATTATATTGATCTATGGTTTGCTTAACCGTTGAGTAAGTCACAAATGACTTATTTGTGGCTTCACTAAGCCACAAACCATGCTTTACAAATCAGATTCATACAGTGAAGCGAGCCACAAACAAGCAACTCCCATTATAGCTTAATTCTATGTCCCTGCTTTTGGTACAGGTTAGAGCACTTTTATGCAAATATTGTGGACCACTTCAAAAGAGATATGGATTTCGATGTTCTTATAACATCAAGAGAGTTGTTGGAAAACTGCTTAATTTCCAGCTCAAGTGCAGTGCAGTTGAAAATGCTCCAAAGGTAAGGTATTTTTTTGTTTTGTTTTGGGAAGCTGTGATTCTCTTTCATCCCCAGAAGGAAACTCTTACATCATCTTTCTTTTAAGTTTTGGAATTGCAGGCCCTTTCAAAAGAATATAAATTTAAGGACTACGTAGTTCTCTCTTGATAGCCAATAAAACAAACAGGGACTACACTGAGAAGCAGTGTGCCAATATATTGCTTTAATTCATTACTCAAAAGAGAGACCAAAGCAAAAAGCTATTGATTTTTTTCCTTTCCCTTTCATCATGTAGAGGTGATGTTGGGAGATGTGTTGCTGAAAATTTTGCTGGAGTTCAGAGTGACAATGATTTTCACTTTGCATTCTCAGAATATTTAAATCAGCAAAAGGGAAGACTATCATATACTTATATACTTCTAAATAGTTAAAAAGTCACCCATATACCTTCAAACTGCTTCTGAAAGTTTAGGAAATCCAAATAATAGCAGCATGGAAGTGTCATTAGTGTAATTTTACCTTTCTGTTTGATTTATTCAATGTAGACATGGCCCAACTCCAACTGACTTTGGCCAGTTTACAATAAAACCAACAACATAAAAAACAAATACAATAATTATAAGTGAATAAAAGAGTAAATTTAAAAAAACAATGGCAACCTCACTGACACACAATCCAGCAGTGACTCCAATCACCCTAACTCAAGGCTTGGGAGAACAGCCAGGTCTTTAAGGCTTTCCAGAATGCCAGCAGGATGGAAGCCACATGGTATCAGGTGAAATCTCATTACAGAGGCCAGGTATTGTGACAGAGAAGGCATGCTTCTGGGGTCCTGTAAATGATACTATTTAACTGAAAGGACTTTGAGTTTATTAACTTCATTGGATTGAACCGGTCAGGCCAATACCAGGGAGATAGGTGGTCCCTCAAATAATTAGGCTTTGTGGCATGTAAGGTTATATAGGTTATATAGGTCACAACTAGCATCTTTAATCACAACCAGAATCATAACAGTAACCAGTGCAGATTGTAAAGCAGAGTGTCACATTAGCATGCCCATCAGTGCCCAACCTGCTACATTGTGGACCAGTTGAAACTTCTGAGCTGTCATCAAGGGCAACTCTATATAGAGCAAATTGCAGTAATTGGGTTGTGATTCTCTGTAGAGCCTTCCAATCTAAAAAAGAGTGCAACTGGTAGAGCAGATGAAGCTATGCAAAGGCTTTCTTGTCCACAGCTGCCTCATGCTCATCGAAGAGGAGTTGTGAATCAGGATCCCCAGATTGTTCACCACTCTTGGATGGGAAGTGGGACCCCCATTAAAAGTCAAGAATGGAATATCCTAAGATCTACATAGGAGCCCCATAGTCACTCAGTCAAAGGTGGTTCCTCCCCATCCAAACCTGCGTAGCCTTAAGGCATTGGGATAGAACCTCTACAGTTTCAGATGGCCAGCCTGAAGTCAGAAATTATATGGCACCTTGATCAACCTGCTGACTCTTTTTTGGGTCCAAAGACAGATTTCTTTATCTACCCTATGAACTCTAATCTTGCTTTGCTTCTGTGTCACCTTATTTTGTTCTCAAAGGATTCCAGTAAGTGTATATTTTTCAGAACCACCAAATTTATACTCTTTATGGACATTGGATGGAATTAATACTCTTTATATTTGCATGTACAGTCAACAAAGAATTTTTTGACTGAGGAGGATAAAAATGCAATGACTTATACTTGGTATGATTTTTTTTATAAACATAATAAAATTGGGAGATGTTTGGAGAAGATTCTCTGAGAAATTGCAACAAACGTTTAAAAAACAGGCATCTGGATTGGATTTTTCAAGTAGAAGACGTTTCACCTTTTATCCAAAAGGATTTCTCAATTCTGAAATTGAACTGGTAAGAGAGCTGGTTTATACTCTTATATCCAGATGCCTGTTTTTTAAACTTTTATTGTGATGCAATTACCCTGGACGAGTGAGAGTCTTCACAGACATACCTTGGCCTTATGAACAATTATATTGTTCTTTTCTTCTTTTGGTTTGATTAGCATATTTGCTGTGGTTATTTGACCCAAACACAAACATTTTTAACTTCTTCCCAGCTGGATTTTATCAAAAGTGATGTGAAAATCTTTTTCTAATTGTAAGTTCTACAAGTTTCTCCAATAGATTTGTTCTCTGCTATTATATTTTACCCTCAATTCAATCTCTCCATATAGCATTACTGTTTAAATGAGTCATGCTGCCTGAAAATAATTCTATACTGTCCCAAATCCCATCAGTGATTCTATCAGGGGCAGTATTTATCATTGTCATTGCTCATACTGACAATAATCTACTATATTTAGGTCATGTTCTTTATTAATACTTCACAATTATTCATTGTACCCCAAATAATTCAGTCACAAACAAACTGGTGCATATTTATTCATTGTAGTGGACACCTAGATGTATGATATTTGTCTTCAGCAGGACATAGAGAACATGTAATCCTCTTGTGGTAGCTGGATTGCAACTCTCAATTAGCAATCTATAGTAATTAGCTTTGGGTACTTTCTGTACTTACTAGATGGGAGTCAAAATCAATAACATCTGGAAGGTCACAAGTTTCTTATCAATCTCTTTATAGTTCTATCTTAAACCAGGATAAACATGCTGTGATTTAGTAAAGGTAAAGGCCTAGTTCAGTTTTGGTATTTTATTATCTTGAGGAAAATATGGAAGCGGTTTCTGTAATTTCATCACGACCACTTTATAGACATACCATAATCACCAGAAACTGAGCTAAATCTTTACCTTTCTTTACAACTGCTGCCTTCTTCCAGGATCTTTGTTTGTTTCTTTGTTTATTTGCTTGTTTGCATCTTTACAGTCTAGTCCACTTTCCTATAATTTCTTGATCATCCTCCCATTGAAATACAAATGAGACCTTAACTTTGCTAAACATTTTGGGATCGGTCAGGATTGGCTAACTCCCACCTCCATAAGATGTACTCCCTGTAAAGGACTCCAAAGCTGCAATTGTGTATCTATCAAGAGAAAGTCTACTGAATGCAAGAGGAGATATGTTTGAATAGACATGTTTATAGCTGCCCTGTTATATACTGTAGTCATTTTTTTGTATGTAAACTCCTGCTGACAAAACAAACAGGAATGTAGTAGACTACAGAAACTGAACTTTAAACAAACTAAAAACATGAATTTCTGAGTAGTCTTGTTTAAGGCTATATATAATTGTATATTAAGCCAGATACATTTATACATGGCTACAGAGAGAACCAATGGAGATGCGGTAGCTGAGTGGTTAAAGATGCTGGGCTTGTTGGCCAGAAGGTTGGCAGCTTGGTAGTTCAAGACCCAAGCACCATCACATAATGGGATGAGTTCTTGTTACTTGCTCCAGCTCCTGCCAACCAAGCAGTTTAAAACATGCAAAAATGCAGATAGATAAATAGGTACCATCTTTGGTGGGAAAGGTAATAGCGTCTTGGCATAAAGTCATGTCAGCCACATGACTAAGGAAGTATCTTTGGACAATGCTGGTTCTTTGGCTATGAAACAGAGATGAGCACCACCTACTAGAGTCAGTCACAATTGAAAGGGGACACCTTTAACTTTTATAGAGAGAACCTGCTTTATATCAGGACTGCTACATTTTAATTTACCCCAAGGGATCCTTAGTATAAATCTGACAGAATCCACCTTTAACTGGACCTATCTACAAGTTTTTCTCACTATTGAAGCACAGGGCTAACTAGAAAACATAAAAAATGGAAATACATTTAATATATTTTCCTTCATTTGGCTTAATCAGTACAGTTAAATTAACCTGGATGAGACAGGCTCCATTATTAAGGAAAGTGAACAGTTGTTTTTTGCAGGTAGAATGTATTCTCTCTTGCTTAAAGTAGGAAATAATATGATCTCTACTAGACCCTTCCTTGATTAGGGAATCATGCAGTTTTAAACCAGCCTTAGACATCCATTTGTGGGAAACTAACTCAGGTATTGTAGAATCAAGGAAGTGAAAATGATCACAAGGATTATCTAGTCCAACTCTCTACAGTGCAGAAAACCATAAAACCATTCATTGCCTGGGTAGTGATCTGACGGCTCCAGATATCTGAATAATACCAGTTACTTCACTCTCCAATGATAATTACTTCAACTGAGGCTTTTGGCAGGAACATGTTAGTGAAATTGCTTTGATCACCCTTTGTAGAAAGGTTCTGGAACGTGGTAGGAGCACCCTGCTTCTTCCAGTCCTATACTTCTAGGCTGCTTTCTGTGCTACCAGTCATGTCACATTCTGGAGTGCCTGACAGGTTAGGATTTGGAGAGCGCTATTTTCCAGTGATTCTCGTCTTCCTGGTTGGGCCATGTTCAGAAGGGGGGTTGAGAATTATTGTTGAATTTCCAGGCCACTAATTATTGTTATTCAGTATCTACAGTATATAAATCTGTTGGAGCAAGTCTTCCAAAACTTTGGAGTGGTGTTTCATTAGTATCCTGATGATACTCAGCAAAATTGCTCCTTAATATCCAATCCCAGGGAAGCAACTGTATGCTTATATGCTGCTTATGTATGATAATGGGCTGGATGAGCAAAAACCATCAGAAATTTAATTCATACAAGATGGAAATACTGCTGGAAAACAGGACACTGGAACAAACGTTCAGTCTGTTTTGGATGGGATACATTTTCCCCATAAAAATAAATTTATGGGCTGGAAGTGCTCCTTATTCCAATTATTTGCCAGTTAGCTGTTCTGCTTTATCTTAAAGCAAAGCAAATAAGATCTGGGTAGCATTCCATTTTTCTACATATAGGGGATGAAATCAGCCCACCTGGCACATGCAAACTTAAGTTTTAGAATTTGGCTGCAATCCTATGCCCTTTCTGATTCAGCTGGAGTGATACTTTAATGAGAAACACATCAAAAGTTTGTCATCCAAAGGCTCACTATAAACATTTCCTTTGATACGTTGTATATTTCATATCATAAAACTTGGCTTTTTCCCATCTGACAATGAGGATACGGCATAGGAGCATTAGTTAATTGGGTATCATCATAAAGCCCCTTGGTATGATTTTTCCCTACATAAAAATTGGAAAAATACACTTTCCCACCATATGCAACTCTGCTGGCATTTTATTTTCCATCCAAAAAAGAGGAGAAAATTTCACTTAGCTAAAAGGCATGATTCTGGTATTGTGTACTTTCCAGACCCATTCATTTATACATTTGATAAAATTCAGAGAAGATATGTATATAAAAGTACATATGCTGCCTTTCTTAGGAATATGCATAATTTAAGATTTCCTGTTTATCCACTTCCCCCAAATCATCACTTGTGCTCTCATTTCTGTTGGTTATGTTAGGGTAGATGATCTTTGAAATATGCTGTTATCCCATATATGCTGTTATCCATCAGACTTCTTTCTCCTATTCAGGAAATGTATCATGTCAAAAATGAGAATTTAGCTTTGTCATCTGCAAGATATTTGGATTGGGAACACTGTTTTAAGGAATGCTGGAATCTAAACTGAAGTAAAAGAGAACACAAAAGCCTATCAGCCTTCAGCTAGTCAGTTAATGCTCTTATGTCCACAAATATTGCAGAGCTGAAAATTGCATTAAAAAAACTTCTTGTTTTTATTTCTTTCATGACAAGGTTATGAGGCCCAGTGGCTGCAGAGAACAGCACTTTTTATATGGAAAAGACATACCTGAAAATTCAGGAGCAGAGGAGTAAAAATGTAGATATCTTTTACCTGTCAAATCCGACTGATGAGTTTTTTTTATCATCTTTTACCCTTTAAATTATCCTGCTTTTAAAAATCCATAATCTTGCCCTGATCCTTTCTTATGTCATGCAGTCTGTTTCAGTAATGACCTGAACAGTAACACTGTCTCTCTCCCACACACCCACAAACGTATCCTTAATTCAATTTTATTTTAATTTCATTTTGTGAGAATGTAATTTGAGAGTGAGACATGGCATCATACTGCAGATGGCAAGTGTTAGGCAGATCTTATTACCTGCCTCAATTGAATCACCTCTGCCTTCCACAGTCATAATTGGTCTGCCTTGTCTTCAAGTAAAAACATTATAGCATAGCTGAGGATGACTACCAATGTGGGGAAAGAAGCTGAGTTGTATATTCTTGATTTAACATCTCATGAAGATACAAAATCTTGGGGAGTAATAATATGCTGTCAAGTGTTGGAAATGGTAATGCTTCTAAAGGCAGAATCTAGGAAAGAACAATATGCTTTCAAAATCATAATCTTACAAATGATTCATGGAAATAATAATACTCATAACAAAAAAATATATACATAGGGTGACAACTTCTTTAAGCAAGGTGTAGCTTCTGATATGTTGTATGACTAGTGTAACAGGAACATTTTTCATGTATTTCAGTACATACATGCATGGAGATTCTTTTTTTCATTGAAGTAGAAGATGTAGGATATTGTTATGATTATGACTGTTCTCTCTCTCTCTCTCTCACCTTCGCTTCTTCCCTTTCTCTCCTGGAGAGCTATTTTATTTATTTGTGTCCTGCCTGTATTATTTTTATAAAAAATCTCAAGACAGCAAACACATTTAACACACCTTCCTCCTCCTATCTTCCCCACAACAACAACCTTGTGAGTTGAGTTGGGCTGAAAGAGAGTTAGCCACCCAGCTGTCTTTCGTGGCTGAGGTGGGACTAGAACTCACAGTGTCCCGATTTCTAGACTGAAGCCTTCGCCACTTTACCACTGGGTCTCTATTAAGAACTGTTAAGATATTAAGAGGTAAGAGATATGAGAGATATCAGCTGTTAAGCAATTGGCTGCTAGAAAACTCTGTCATGACTTTTTCCTGCACAAATATCAGTTCTGATTTTCAGAATATCATATTTCTTCAACTGTATAGATTTCCATTTCTGTTTTTTCCACTTTACATTCTTTTTGCTACACAATTTTCTCCAGTAAACTAAAACTCTCTATGTACTCTTCTTAAATATGCACATTTATGTACATTTTATTGGTTATAAATGACACTACAATATTCTGAAAAGTTTTTGTATAAATGGCTACATGCATTTTAGCTTCTCCTATACATATTGAAATCTTCAGAAATTGGTTTTTGTATGTAAAAATTATCATACAACTTTTTTTTTAGTCTTCTAAGGAATATTCCATTTCAAGGGACTGGAAATACATAGAACTGAGAATATGGAAAAATATTGCTAGTCTTAGGCCTTGATTTTCTTTATGTGGATAATAAAACATACATGTAATTGTTTATTTACTTGCATGTGCTCAGGGAAATATTGTTAATCTTTGATCAAATAAGAATTAGCTGTCACTGAAATCTTAATTAACCAAAATGACATCCACTTATAGAATTCATCTGGAAAATCTGTTTCAAAATCTAGCAATACATTTAACTGAGGAAGCAATGTGAAATTATTCCTATTCTGAGATACTCAAAACCTTGGAGATTATCAGTTGTTTTTAACAGATGATGTATTATTAAAGTGACATATGTTGATGGAGAAACCTGCATTCACAGAGGTTATATGGCTGCAATATTTTCATTTCATATTTTCTTTCTTGGTATTATTTACTTTGAGTACTGGTTTGGATTTTTTTTATAGGATCACAGGATATGACAAATGAACATAAACTACTTTATATACTGTATTCATCCAGTTATGAATGGAATGGAAAAGCTTACCAGTGGGTAACCAGACTAAAGAGACTAAAGAAGCTGGTATCTTTTTTCTCATCAAACAGATACTAGTGCCAGCTCTAGACCAATGCCAATTCCAAACTTACCTCTTGATGATATTATCTTACTTTAGGAACTATTAGTTAGCAAATGTCTATTAGAAAGTTGTCCTTAGTAAGTCTTGTATATGCATATGTGCCATATTTCCTTCCTTCCTTCCTTCCTTCCTTCCTTCCTTCCTTCCTTCCTTCCTTCCTCATATTAGATACAGAAGGGGTAGCTGAGTTGGTACTTTTCAGATGTTTTAGATTTCAAATCTGATAAATGTTATTAAGACTTCAGCTTTCAGGAGTCCAAGCCAGCACAGCCAAATGGTAAAGAGCTGAGCAATTTGTAGTTAAAATATTTTTTAAAAATATCAGATTAAGAGAAGCAATCTGAAATAACAATCAAATTACTTGATTTTACTTATCTGGCCTGGGCCACTGTGACACAGGGAACATATTAATCTAGGATCCCATGACTTGCTACAAAATTTGATAGAGGTCACTTGCACTGCAAATAATTAATGGTTTATTATTTTTCATCATCTAACTATAAGGGCTACCAGCGTTCCAAAGAGCTCTCTCTGAAAAATATTTTTGTTTAACTGAATTGTTTGTATATTTAAATGTAAAAGAATGATCTGTTCTTCAAGTCCTTCACAGGGAGGTCAATGTGTGCCTTTATCACAATTCCCAGTCATAATTCATCTGACAGCCCTGTGGTCCATGGAGAGTAAAGAACCACAAAGGGGTTGTTGCCTTCTAAGAAACAGCAAAGGAAAAGAACCATTTATAATGACTTGTATTCTGAAGATGGCTGTTTCCAGACTGAAACTTGGGATTTGGGATAAATACCTCTAAGTCACAGGGGATAGTGAATTTTTGTTACTGGTACTTAATCAGTCGGAGTGACAAGATTGAAAGAAAAAGTGGTCCATGTAGTGACTTAACAATCTCTCGGATTGAATTACCTTTTTTCCCAGTCTTTGAAACAGGGATGTAAATCCTATCTAAAATTTCAAGTGCCAGTTTTTCATTGCTTGACTTTTGTTTCCTGCTGTTGTTTAATGGCTTACTATTGAATCCTGGCGAGGGTATCTGCAGTGTCCTGGGCCAGCTAAAAAGACAGAGAAGAGTTTAATTATTATATTTTCAAGAACTATGTCTGTTCTTTAAAAAAAAAACAGAGAGTGTGATGATTCTCTTTGCAACAGGTGTGCATTCATATATTAGTTATTTTATCCAGATGGTAAGAAGGAAGGTTTTATTGGATTTACTCATACAACTGTGATGCATGAACCTCTGAAGAGATCAATGCCTGTTTTAAGTTGGCTCAACAGTGAAAAATATGTCATACTGTTCAGCACTATATACAGTGAATAATCTACCATCTCTTCATGAATTGAGTTATGTGATTTAATGTATATAAAAGAATCAACAAAATACTACCTGACCATATCATTGGACATAAAGGACTGATGGTATCAGGGCTGCAACTGGGTGTGATGCAGAAAAGGTTCCTCTTTGCAGCCATACCCTGGATATAAAACCCATGTGCTGAAAGACGTAATTTTTATGTCAATATTGACATTTAGATGGGTTTAGGAAGTTTTCACTCCACTGTGATTTTTGTTAAATTTGCTTTCTTGCTTCTGTCTCTGCTACTCTTTGGAAAGCTAGCTTCTACCCTTAATATTTAAATAGTCAGTAATGTTGACTGTATTATTTTAGCTCATATTGTGGAGCATCTTGAAGTTCTGGGGATTAAAATATTTTGAACAGATATAATGGTATATTTTTCAGGAGCTTGAAGGATATGGGAGCAATAGAATAGATATAGTACTCAGGAGCAATCCTTACAGAAATAAATGGAATCAACACCCAACAAAGAGTGTATACAGAATCGGCCTAGGAAAAATATAGGTGGTGAGATTCCATGATGGAGAAATACTGCATCAAAAGTCCTGGCCACAGTCGGTAGATATAAAACATCCTAGATTCATGTGGTTTTGAGACCTGTCTGAGCTAATGCTGCATGATTAAAGGGGGTAAATATCTTGCAGATCTATGACCTTCCACATCATACTCTCAGCAAACACTAGAATGCCCTAGTTTAGGCTCTCTTGCAGTAGATGATTAGGGAACTATTTATTTGCCATATCTGATGGCAATACAAATCAGCAATACAAAGCTGTATTCCTCTCTGGAAAAACTAGATTTGCTCTGTTAATATCTTCATCTTACGGATAGTTTTACAGTGAAGTGGTTAGGAGATGATAGTTATGACCTCTATCTGTTTCAAAAGCATTCTGGCACACTTCAGTTCATTGGGATAGGGGAAGCATGTACATAAGTTTATGACAGGATAAATAAAAGAATTGTGCCTATATGAGGAAAACTACAGATTTCAATATCACCTGATCTGCCATATAATCAGGAAGACCATAACATAGGACAAAGATAGACAAACTGCTCTTTTCTAGAGATTTTTGGACTCTAATTCTCATAAGGTTTAATCAGAATGACCGATATCAAGGCTTTGAAGAATTACAGCCCAAAATCTCAGCAGATCCTCTTTATAGGGGAAAACAGAATATAAGTGCATAAATAAACAGAAGATGATTATTTGGAAATTCAGGTGCTCTAGTTTGCTTTACCTAATAGACTGAATACTGTATAATTTTGAGAGAAACAAATTCATTTCTATACAATTAATCAAAAGGATGTATGTACCAGAAGCTCAAAATAAAGGATAAATACTGATTATTACATCTATGACTCAAAGGTCCATAAACAATTCATTAATGTGTAGGAATAAAAATCTTGCAAAAATATTTTCTAGTACTATTCTTCAAAAGGGATGGGATGGAGGAAGCTTAGCTGAAACTTCTATAGTAAAGGAAGTAATAATAGCTGTTGGTTCATACCAACACTTTTTATTGGATTACAAAGCAAGGGAACAAATTGTAGGCCAAATATATAAGAATCTCAACATTTTGTTCATTTAATATTTGATTCATAGGAATGTGACATCATGACTGTGCTTGTGAAAATAGTTGTTTATATTCTGACAAGCAATGAGAGAAAGTTCTTCAGAAGATATTGATTACCAATTTTGACAAGTGCTAGACTGAACCAAGGAATTTTTTTTGTAGTACTTTTTTGTTATACAGATAGTGCTTGTTTAGTGATTCTCTTTGACAGTGACCATTCACTTATGAAAGTGATGAAAAAATAACTTTGTGACCAACGAACAAATTTATGATCTTCACAGGTCCATAAAGCAAAAAAAGAAGAAGCTGAAGGAAGATCGTAAATACAATCACAGTTTCACTTAGCAACCCCTTCACTTAAGAATTTAGTTGCTGATCCCGGTTGTGGTCTCCAAACAAGAGCTACCTATAGGATTTTTCAGCTATATGGGTCAAGACAATAAATTATTCAATCTCTGCAGATAAACTCAGTATGACTCCTCTTCTGTTTGGTAAATGAACTGCAGGTACCTAGGCACCATATCACAGAAGTATAAAGCATCTTTGCAGGCAGAAATTGCACTGCGGGTAGAAGTCTTACAGCAGGTGCTGTAGCTGGATAGGAAGAAGACAGTAGTAGTCTAAATTAACAATCAGACCTCATGATGCGCAGGTTCCCTAGTCCTTATTGGTACTAGTACTTTTTAATGAGTTTACATATGATCTAGTGTTAATTGTGAGCAATAAAGTGTCCTGATTTGCTGATGAGATCAATGATACATAGAGGAGCTTAAAAAAAGGATAGTGGAAAGTTCTAAAAAAGGCGGTTCTTTTTGGTCCACAAGGGGATTGTGGGTGAACAATATTGTGAGAGAGGGAAAACTATATATCACATTAGATTTTATATTATATTATTTATTTATTTAATTTATATGCTGCCGAAAACCGGAGACTCTCAGTGGCTAACAAGAACTCTAAAAACATTCATTAAAAAACATTAAAAAAATAAAAATAAAATAAAATCAAAATAAAATAAAATAAAATAAAATAAATCAAAATAAAAAACCCGGCAGCCTAGCGAGGTGGGCTAAAAAGATTTCGTATATAAAAAAGGGGGGTGAGGATGGTTAAGAATCCATTAGCCACCTCCAGGATGGTAACGAACCCCCCTGGAGCCCCAGGCCATCTCGCAGAGCCAGGTCTTAAGGCCCTTCCAGAAGGCCATCATCCCCTTCTCAGGAGCCAGCCAGGTCTCGGTGATGCATGCCAGGTCAGCCAGCTCCTCCTCGATGATGTCTCTAATCAGGGGAGCCTGGCTGCTGAACAGATGCTTGACTGTTAGTTGAAGAGATGATTGTAAATAGACTGGAACAGTAAATCTGTTAACTTGAACCTTGGCATCTGGGTCTGGTCTTTCCTGCCTAACATCATTAACTCCATGACTGAATCCATTTTAACTGTTACATCATTTCATTGCACCTGTACACTTAGTGGCTGCTTCTAGCTTGTGATGTCTTAAGATGGGAAATGAAATTAAACAAGCCAACTGTCAGTGCAAAAGACCAGGCTCAGGCAACAAGATTCAAGCTAACCAATTTATGAGTTTTGTGATTATAACCAATTTATATGTTTGTGATTATGCAGAAACTCCAGGCTGATGCCACCTTTAATACTCCCCCTGGCTAGGCCCTCTTTTCTCGTGCACAATATGATGTACAGATATTCTAAAGGACCTTCTAGCTTCTTGTTTCTTCCCCCAATAATTATGGTAATAACCACTTTAAAGATTTCCATATGTGCTGCCAAGGAGAACGGACTAAAACTGGGTGCAAGGCCTATCTTAGTGTTTCCTAATCTGGACAGCTTCTAGATATTATAATTCTAACTCCAGAATTTTCAGCTGGCATGGCTAATCTGAATCCTAGAGGCTGAATATTTGTGGGGGGAGCTAAGCTGAGGACAGCATTGGAGAAAAAGTACCTAACTTAGATTTTGTAGCAGATTAAGTATAACTTTTATTGGTGAAAGAAACTAAGAAGAATTAATTTTTAGAAAAAGTACAACCACAGTCTTAATAAGTGAAAAAAACAAATTCTTATGAGAATATTAAATTGGCTATTTAATTTGTGGACAAGGAGGTTGTTTGAGCACTTAGACACAACCCACCCTGTGCTAAGCTAGTCTATTTTGTTTGCTTTGGGGATTTATACACCACTGAGAACATGCCCATACGATACCCATGAATATTCATATTATCAATATTGCTGATGTTTCAGTGAAATCTCATGAGACCTTGGTACAACGGCAGAAATCTTACGATATGGCTATTTATTTATTTTAAGGAAATGATGGGCTTGCCAGAACAGCCTGGTAGTTAAGGCACCAGGCTAGAAACCAAGAAATGGTAAGCTCTAGTC
>JANHZU010005129.1:0-12866 GCA_032468055.1 Acrochordus granulatus | reverse complement strand
TGCAGCACTTTCACAGCATCATCTTTTAGGATTTTAAATAATTCAGATGGAATATCATCACCTCCACTAGCTTTGTTTTTAGTAATATTTCCTAAGGCCTACTTGACTTAGGAAATAGGATGTCTGGTTCTAGTTCAGTGACCACATCATCATGGTTATAAAGGACATTTAGGTTTTTCTTGTATAGGTCTTCTGTGTGTTCTTTTATCTCTTCTTAATCTCTACTGCTTCTATTAGGTATGTACCATTTTTGTCCTTTATCATACTCATCTCTACATAAAATGTTCCTTTCATATCTCTGATTTTCTTGAAGAGTATATTATTTTCCATTATTTCTTTGCATTGTTCATTGAACAAGGCCTTAACTCTCCTTGCTATTCTCTGGAAATCTGACTTCAATTGAGTATACTTGTCTTGGAGGTAAACTTGTGAAAATAAATCTTGGTATAATCATATTAAAAAGTGATTGGTCATGTCATTAGGCAGAAGAGAAATGCAATTTTAGACTATCAGCTAAAATATGATGTCTAGATCATAGAAAGTGAGAGTTTCATGATTCAGCTTGATCAGAACCCTACTTTTGATATTGTGTCCATTTCGGGTATCATGTTTTACAAAAGATTCAAATAAATGGAACAGGTTCAGAGAAGGGGAATAAGCATTATCAAAAGACTACAAACTAAGTCCAGGGAAGAGAGAGAGAGAAAGAAAGAGAGAGAAGGTTTTGGAAATGTTTAGTTTTGAAAAAAGAAGACTGCAGTGGAGATGGGATAGAATATAATAAAATTTAGGGAAGAATATTCCAGGCAGTAAAACATAGAATAATGGATTTAAGTTACAGTCAGTGAATTCTGACTGAAATGTTCAAATGTACATTCCTACCAAAATTTCAATAACATAATGACAGTCACTGATAATAAGGAGCGAATGAAGGTAACAAAAAGAATAAAATAAGCAAATTCATTTTAACAGCTAATAATGGGGCTAGAACCCATTATTAACCCTTGTTAGAAGTAATCATTTTTCTGTCATGTTTCTTTGAAGGTCTAGTGCTACACATCTATAAATGCTGCAAAGATTGTAGCACAATGCTGAAAGGAGTACAGCATGAAAGAAAACTAACATTGTTTTTCTTTTTGATTTACTAGTGGAATTTTTTAATTAAATAATAAAAGCATCAACACACTTATTCATCCCCAAGGCAATCTAGTTTTATTTCTTGTCACTAAATCCATTTTTGTGAAAATATTCATTGTTCAAAATACATACAACATACATTTATCTATGTCACACTCATCGCTTCTATTCTATCATACAATGTGAGGAGAGCTAATCCACTTGGTCTCTTGATTATAGCAAGAGGTGGAGTGGGGAGATTAATTTTCCTCTTCTCCCAAATGTTTAAGCTGTTTAAAAGGAGCAGGCCAGATTCTTTAATCTAATAAGTATGTCAGAGAGAAAAAAATCTATGTTGCACTCTCTTCTGTTTTCTACTTGCAAAGAATCTGGCAGTAGGTATGTTGCTCATTTAGGAGACAATGGCACCAGAAATGAACTGACTGAACATTAGTAAAATCAGATTGGACTTAATTTTGATCTGGAATAAAGATCTTCTTTCCGTCCCTCCCTCCTTCCCTCCCTTCCTCTCTCCCTGGAATAACTGTAATATCTTGTAAGGAACATACCATTGAACCTATATTATGAATAGGTTCAACTTTTGATATGTATTAACTTCCTCATAGTGAGAGCAGCTTTTGATGACAAGAGCCATTCTTACTTTTTTGATTTGGGGAGACTGAAGGGGAAATCAGGAAATACTTATCCAAAATGAGCAGGGCTGCATTGTGCAAGTGAATAGGACTGTCCCATTTTTTTTTCTTGAAATGTTTTTGGGGCTTGGGATGTTTTTTTAGTTGTGTTTTTTCCTTTTCTTTGTTTTCAACTTCAACATTATACAGCTGAAATTCAGTGGCATAATTAGAGAAATGCTGGGGTTTACTTGATCTGCGAGTAATGCACATAATGCTTTTTCCTTCTACTATGTCTTGAAAAGATGGAGAAGAAATTAGTTACTGTAGGTTTGCATGTAATATAAACTTACCCATTTGCATTTTCCAAATTTATATGCTAATTGAATGCAATCCATACATTCTCAAAAATTATCTTCTCAATTAAAAAAGTACACATATACTGTATTAGGGAAATTGGTTAAGTACTGATATAATTATAGTGATATCAAAGAAAATGGATCCAAAAATATTTATACAGTATTAGAAAAATGCATTGAAAAAATATATAATAGGAGAAATAAGCCAAAAATGTATTCCTTCCTGTATACAGTAGTCATACACCATATGGGATTACAGAGATATTATTTGAGAAACTCAAGAATCTTAATGTTTTCACACTTTCTCCTAAGATAGAATTGCCTGCAGTTTTCATCTGGATTCCCTTCTTCCATACATCATTGCAATAATGACTTTTTTTCCTTTGCTTGGCGTTGGTTTCAGATAAAAATAGTTTCTTAAATGTACTTCTCATTGTGAAAAAATGTACAAGGATGATGGATGTGATGCCAGTTTGTTAATGTTTTTCTCCCCCCCCACACACATTATCTATAGCTGGTGAGCCCCCATTAACAAACTGGCATCACATCCATCATCTTTTCTGGTGTTCCTCAGGAACCAAGTTAGGTGAGAGAGATGAGCATGATTCTCAATCATGATTGCTTGACCCTCTTTCAAGAGCTCTCCCTTCATGCCCTTGAGTGGATGAGCTGTAGCCCTGGTGGCTATGGCCAGACCATTCTGAACATATCCTTCAGTGCTTCCTTCTACATTTAACAGTGCTGCAATCTATGGCCAGAAGATCAAATTTTCATCGAGCTGTATTTGTTTAGCAAGGGGCTTCTGTTAATTGCCCCCGATTTAACAAAGGTCTCAACATGTCACCTGTAGCAAAGCTGTTTTGGAGGGTGAGGGAAACAAAATTGCTTACTGTGTTGTGGGAGCAATGGGAATCGATCTACAGGTTAAAGAGATTAGCTGATAAGAGTTTACCTGGAGTAAGTCCTCTGTATGTGTGTATGCGTGCCCATGTGTATGTGTTTGTGATTGTAGCCTAAATAATTACTCTACATAACATTATTTAAATGTTTATTTTTATGCATCTCCTTCTGTTAAGGCTGAAATAGTTTATATCTCTGCTAAGTTAAGTCAGAGAGATATCAATGGGTGACAGAGGTGCTTGAGGGAACGAGGGAGCAAATGGCAAAATGAGGTTCCTCTTTGCGATATAAGTCCCGTTTGTTTTGTATGTGTTACGACATCACATGCACATACAAAATTGGGGAGCTTGTGTCACAAAGTTATGATTTGTAATTTTGAGGAAACAGTCAGATTTTATGAACACCTCTGATGAGATACATCCAGCATAAATGTAAAAGTCATTTAGCAATCTGTAAAAGCACAGGAAAAATGGATTGCCGTTAAAATATTTTTCATCTGGTTACTTCTAACTGTCTCCATTGAATTAATCATAGGGTAGAACATTATCTGAAGTGGCGTAAACCCTACTTCCAGAAGGGATGTTCAGGCACTTGTGCCAAATTTGTCTACACATAAATACCCATCCACACCTACTATTTTGGGGAAAGTGTCATGTCAAACTTCTTCCATATGTCCAGGGATGTCATTCTACTGACTGAAGGGCATCAACCAGAAGGAAGATTCCAAGTCTTGTTTCATCTCATTGATACAATCAGAACATTGCTCTGCAATATTAGACAGAGCTTTCTCTGGGTTTCTGGAGCTGAGCTCTGAACCAAGGCTCCTGGGCCAAGAAATAAGGCCTTTGTGGTCAGGTAATTGGAAATGTCATATTATGGCAAGGAAAAAATAGCAAAGTTATTTTTATAGGCATCTTTACCTATCATATAAGTACTTTCTTAATATTTCTTTTTAGATTTTATAGACTCATCTTGTGAATGCTCTTTACTAAAGACTTGTTCCAGTGAATTTTCATATTTGTTTGTTTGTTTATTAGATTTATTTGCCAACCTACTCTCCAAAGATGACTCATGGCAGTTTACATTAAAATTACATAAAATATATAAATATAAAACATTAATAAAAATATTTAAAAAGTTAAAAGCAAGACACGATGTAAAGACACAACAAAAAAGGATCCATCAATTGAATAGCCATCTTAGATGAGACATATGGTTGCCTGGCATCCAGGTCAACCCACAAAGCCAGGTTTTCAGGCTTTTTCTGAAGGCCAAAAGGATGGGGGCCAACTTCAAGAGGGATATTGTTCCAGTGGTTGAGTGCAATGACAGAAAAGGTTAGTCTTCTGCAATGACAGAAACGGTTAGTCTACGGATCCGTAGCATCCGGCACGGGTGGATCCGTAGCATCCGGCACGGGTGGGATGGGCTGAACTCAGTAGGGTGAGACCGCCCTTTAAGTAGCCTGGCCCCATATCATGAAGGACTTTAAAGGTGATAACCAACACCTTGAACTGTATTCAGAAACAAACCAGCAACCAATGCAGTTCATGCAGCAATGGTTTTATATGGGCCACCCAAGAACAGTCCATGCAGCCACATTTTGTACCAGTTATAACTTCCATTACATTGCATATTGCAGTAGTTGAGAGATGACAAGGGCATGAGTGACTGAGTGCAAGGACTCCCGGTCCAAATATGGGCACAACTGACAAAGGACTAGCCAGGACTGGCACCTGCTCCTCAAGCAGAGTCATGAGTCTAGGAGAAACCCCAAGTTGCGCACCAGGTCCATCTGGGGTAGTGCAACTCCATCCAGTACTAAAGATGTTAAACCCTCAGAACCAGAAGGCCCTCACACCCATAGCCACTTGGTCTTGCTACAGTTCAGTTGAAGTCTGTTATCCCCTATCCAGAACCTCACAGCCTCCAGGCATTGTGAAAGGACAGTCATGGTTACACTCAAGTCACCAGGGACAGAGATATAAAGCTGTGTATCATCTGCATATTGATGATACTTCATCCCATGGCAATGGATGATCTCACCCAGTGGCTTTATGTAAGTATTAAAAAGATGTAGAGAAAGTACTCTGTGGCACACCACAAAGTAGCTGCCAAGCGTTGGACCTCTCACTCCCTATTAACACTGATTGAGACCAGTCATGGAGAAAGAAGCTGAAACAGCACAGGATTGTGCCACCCAGCCTCATTTCCCACAGCTGGCCCAAAAGGATACCATGGTCAATGGTACTGAAGGCTACTAAGAGGTCAAGTCGAGCAAGGATGGACACACTATCCCTATCCGCCAGAGATCATCCACAAGCATGACCAAAGCCATTTCTGTCACATAACCAGCCTGAACCAGACTAATACAGGTCTAGATAATCTGTGCCATACAGGATCCTCTGAGTCTAAACAGGGCTACTGGGCAACACTCTGTGGACGTGATAAGAGTGGAGAGGTAATGTTTCTTTGCCTCTTTTATAGCCAAAAAAGTAGGCTTTAATAATGGTTCTAACTTATGTTCAGTTGGATTCATTTTTCACCTTCCTTCAGTTGCACTCCATGTGTCTTTTGGTCCTTTTCAAAACAGGCAGCTCCTTAGTAAACCATAGGGCACAGTGGATATGTGGGGACAAAAGAGGCTGCATGGGCACAATCCTGTCTAAAGCCATGGCTGCCCTTTGATTCCAGGTTATAGCCAGGGCTTCAGCAGGTCTGTACAGCACAGCTTCTAGGATATCCCCTAGTTTCCTTTGGAACCCATCAGGGTCCATCAGTCACCAGGGCAGACCATTCAAAATGGTCTTGACTCCCTGCAGAGAGGAGCAGCATAAGAGAATCTCATTAAGATAATCTCATAAGAGAATCTGACCATGACAAAGGGGATATAGACACATCTTTCACCAGATCACATTGCCATTGCTCCAACACAAAGATTATATCAGGCATGTGGCCACTGTCCTGAGTCAGGCCTTGGATGACTTGGGATAAACCCATGTCTGCCGTGGTGGACATGAACTCCTGAGCAGCTTCTGAGTTCATACCAGGGACTGCAGATTGAAGTCCCCCAGGACCATCAGCCTTGGGAACTCCACTGCCAATCCCAAGATAGCCTCCAGCAGCCGAGGCAGGGATACTGCAACTTGACAGGGAGGCTGGTACAGGAGCAACAAACCCAATTTCAAGAATAGGATCTCACAGCCCAGGATGTCTGGAGCACAGACCCTGAAAGCAAAAGAGATTCCCAGATAACAATTGCGACATCTCCTCTCCTGCCCTGAAGTCTCAACTTGTACCAAACCCTATACCCAGCTGGACACATCTCCAATAGGGGCACTTGCCCCTCTGGTGTCAGCCAGGTCTCGGTCCAGGTCCGCAAGCTTCTCCACAATCAGATCACAAATAAGGGGAGCTTTATTATTTACAGACCTGGCATTCACCAGCAGCAGCCAGACTTCAGGGCCTCTAAAGGCCTGCTGACCAGGTACCAGGAATGGCCTCAGAGGGCCAGAACGTGCCACCAATAATAAGCATCAAGAAAATGTTTCTCTGAAACAGCCTGCTCTCTGGCTCCTGTAATGATCCCTACCCATCTTCACTGATCTGTCCTCAGTCCCCAGAGGTGATCTCCCACCACTCTGGCCTCCCAACTTATGATTGGAAAACTTGACAATCCCCAATACCTACCCCCACTCTAACCAAAGTCTTCCAGAGGGTGAATTGGAGGAAGACAGTATATTATGGCACTTCAACGTTCACTCTCAGTCCAAACAGGATCCCCCCACATGGCTGCTCTGAGCTCCCTCAGTTCTGGCCTAGATCCCCACAGCTCTCCCAGCTCCATCGGATCCATCCTCTTCAGTCTCAGCTTCAGTCCCCACAAATCTCCCTGCTCCATCAGCCCTGTCATCAGCTCCCACATGGGTATCACATGACACTCTTAATTCCCTCTCACTCTGTCGGCAGCCTCCACCTTCTTCCCTGGACCACCATGGCAGGGGTAGCTCAAACAGGCAGCAAGGTAAAGTCTGGGAAATGCTGGGAAACGCCAGAGAAAGTGGAAAAACAGGGAAGGGGGAGAAGGGGGACCCTTCTCACTCACTCTCACCCCAAATGCTCACAAACAACCCATTAAAATGGGGGTAGGTGAAAAAATAAAGTTAAACAAAATCCCAGGAGCTCTGTATTGCATTGCACCCGCCCCAGTTACCATCTTGCCTGACCTGAATGTTGGTACTTTTGAGATGTATTGAAGGAGGTGGTATGTGGGGGGCATGCCTTGGGAAATTGTGAAGATGATAGAACCATTAAGTTACAAAATAGAAATGAATAAATGGCAGAGGGAGCAGAATTGCTCCAACATAGCTTCCTTGTGAAAAAGATACAAGCCAGGTATATAGAGGAAACAGAATGGGTTTAGAAGGCATATTTCTACCGCATCACCACCTAGTCTCCTCCCTTTGTCTAGTCTCCTATAGCTATTAAATGGCATGAATTGTCCTTTTGATGGCATGACGTATCCTATTTGGTACTGAGGAAACATCAAAGGGATTAACATTACATAAACAATATTGTAAAAATCAGTAGAGCACTTTTGTAAAGGGAGGAGAAATCAAGAGAAGCTCTTCGACTTTGTAAATGTATTAAAATTGTTTTTTTTTCAGATGGGAGTTGTATCATCCGTAATAAAACAAAGCAAATCTGCTTGTCATTCACTTCCTTCACCAAATAGGAATCATGAAGAAACTTCATCAAATAGGAATTATGTAGAAATGATTTAAAATTGAATATGCCATGTAAGTGGGTATATGTATAGAGGTGATGTTTCCCAAAACAATATTACATGACCCTGACATTTCACACATCAGTAGGTAGGCAGACTCTGTGGGTCTGCATCAAGTGCAGCTTGGGGTGGTCTTCAAAGATAGCCATAAGCACATAAAGTGAATTTCAGAAATCCATTCATGAGGTGATGAGTATATGGATTGAATTGCCAAAACATCAGGCTCCAGGAAGAGTCATGAATGGTGCAGCAGCCAAAGCTGGGCAAAGATCCCTGCAGTAGATCTAGGAGGACCCTCAAGTCATAGATTTGCTCCAGCAGGTAAAGTATCTCCCTATTTAGTGTTATCATTGAACTGCAAAGTGTCAGGTGTTTACTGCACAAATAGCATTTTCATCTTTCAGGGATTCCACCTAAACTTGTTTCTTCCCATTTTCCCGTCCAGATTTAACAGTGCTATGTGGAATCCATCTGGATCTATCAGGCTTCTGGGACAGGCATCTTAATTGAAGATCCCACCAAGAAGCAATTGGCAAAATAAGTCTCAGAGGCAGCAGGGAGTGATGTGACTATGGCAGATGGTGAGGTGGTGGATTAGAAGGGAATAGCTCTTATATATCTAATCTCCCTTCCTGAGTATATCCAACTAATTCTATAATTCACGCAATACCCTCCAAGAATCATCGAATTCCACTCTAGAATCTACAGCACTTATGTGCATATTTTTCGCTGTACATTTTTGATTTGTATTTTATTCAATGCATGCGTTCATATGTTTGTTTTTTAGTTAAAATCTGGTTTACAAAATTCTGAAAAGCATAGCTTTCAGCAAGTACATGCTTTACGTTCTGACTGATACAAGAGGTTGGGAATTGGCATATTGGTCTAAAATTCTTGATGGCTTCTGTGTCTCATCCATTCTGTGACGAGAAAGTCCTCAGTATTGCATTGCTTCCTTGAGGTTTATAATGGACATTGTAACCATAGATTAAGATTGCCATAAAATTAAATTGCTCATTTGGTTGAGAATTTGGTTGCCCTTAATGGTGGCATTGTTTCATTGTCACCGCATTTATTTCCAATGAGCCAAGAGAACTACCTTGACTTTTAGCTGCAATATTAATAGTGGAAAAGTGTTCAGTTCAAAGTGTTTTTCCACTCCCATTCATTTGTTCACTGATAAGCAAGGTGTTATCGTTCTCCATTGGGTACTGTCCTGAGGGCTATTTTCATCCTGCACAGGAGGCAACACATGATGAGGTGTCAGCATGTGTGAGCAGAGATAGTGTGTCTTGTCATGTGCTGATAGGCTGAACTCAGCTGTAAAAATGATGCCTTTGTCTTTATCTCTGTCACAGTCTTATTTAACAAGCAGTGGCTCTGGTTCATCACAAAGGAAGCTGTCATCGCAGGTCCTCAGTGTCCTTTCAGCATTGATGTAAGGAGGGCCTTTTAGATGACATCAAGCAGAAATTAACTCTGGGTAGACTATAATCCTGCATATAGATCTACATACCTAGCAGGTACGCATATGACTATGCTGCTTGCATATAATTTTAGGGTGCTTTGTTCTGATAATGCTTGGAGCAAAACACATTTTTGAACTTCATGGAATAATTGCTCCCCCAATTTCTAAAAAAGTAAAGCTTTTGCATTTACTTTGCTTTGTATGTTTCTGAGGCCCTCTCTAGCACATTGAATAGCAGCACACACTGTTCGGTGAGCTGGAGAGAGCTTCAGAAGTGACACAAATAGCTTTGATGAGACAAATTGGGTCATCCCTGTGGTCTATGGAGGTGAATCATGTCATTGCTATGACCCCAAACTCCTCTTGCCTAGGGCTATAGATAGTCCTCGACTTATAACCATTTCATATTTTGACTGATCATAGTTACAACAACACTGAAAAAGTGACTCACAACTGGTCCTCACACTTACAACTGTTGCAGGATCATCATCGTCACATGACATGATCAAAATTTGGGCACTTGATAACTGGCATATATTTACAATGGTTGCAGTGTCCTGAGGTCAGGAATCACCATTTGTGGCTTTCCCAGCCATCTTCTGACAAGCAAAGTCAATAGGGAAGCTGTATTTGCTTAACAACCTCTTGATTCACTTAACAACTGCAGTGAATCTCTTAACAACCATGGCAAAATGGTCGTAAAATTGGTTGTGACTCACTTAACAACTGCATTGCTTAATAATGGAAATTCTAGTCCCAGTTGTGATCATAAGTCAAGGACTACTGCACTATCCTATTTACTTGCATGATATACCAGACAAATATTTATCTAGATTAATAGTGGGGTGAAAAATTATTTTGCTTTTTTTTGGTCACCTTCCTTGAATTAGATAATAAAAATTGCTTTTTTTTTCCTCAAAGGAAAAGATTAAGTTAGTGAATTCCTTACTGCTGCAATGGAAATTGTATATACTTTCCTTTCTAAATATTGTTTTATTATATTATAAGATGCAAGTAATACATTATATCATTTGGATACAGTGTTATTTATAGAGTATTAATTAGAGGTTGTTAACACTATGAAGTTTAGATAACTTTTATCTGACCATTTAGAGCTGAATGTGGCATTGGTAGAAAACTGCAAAATGCATTAAATGATTTTATATTTTTTTACTTAAGCTTAATCCTTAAGACTAAGGTTTCCACTGTGTTATTGTTTGTTGTTGCTTAGAAATATTGAGAAAAATAAAAAAGCAGAAAGAAAAAGAAGCTGTTTGAAAAAGTAGACAGGTGTTTGGTTTCTAACTTTCCCCTTCTTTAAACCTCACCCAAATTCAGTATTTATACGTATTTAGCCCCCCTTTGGAAAACATACTGGAAGTATTTATGTTTGTCTTGCTGTGGTGTGTGTTGTATTATTATGTGTGGGAACTATTTTTGCTCAAATTGGTGACACTTCCAGTGTTGAATACATGCTATTATTTTTTCCATTGCTGACATATTTTCCAAATTTAAGTTCTCAGTCAAATGCCATAAGTATTGTTTCTTTCTTCCAATGTTGGGGAAAATTTATTCTCCCTGCTGTGAGTATGTATGGTTGTATAAAATTATGTCTATGTAATTACATAAGTAAATTATGTAAAGTAAATTATGATATTGCTAATATATTCTAGTACGATACTTGGTAAAAAAAAGATTTCAAAAGATGTTTGAATTTTATTTCAAACTTAATTTCCAGAATTTCTGCATTGCATTATGACTATCTTTTCAATACTTTTGTGTTTTTTACATGCCCACCACATGTGGTAAAATGTTCCTTTTGTTCCATGGCCTTTCCAACATTTGTGATTGTGTGATTTCACTGCATGTACTTTCTTGCATTGTGACTGTGCTGCCAGCTTCTTGGCTTCTTGGGCCTCGTAATTGCAGCGGAAGAAATCAAGAAGAAATTCTTCCCGTAGAGCTTTTCAAAACATATGCACGTATGTGCACATACAGGCAGTCAAGAAAGTTGAAGAGCAATGAAAAGATGTGCAATTGCATCATCATTATCTACTGTCTTATCTACTATTTCTGGTCAGAGATGGTAGGCTCTGATGAGAGATGGTAGATAAGAGCAAACTCAAAAGCTACTTTGAGAGCAGTTCTGATACACTTCGTGTGGTAGAAAAAGCAAACTCACAGAGGAAGAATACTTTAATTTTTTTATACATTGACAAATATGAATAATCATATACATTACATTAAAATTAAGACAATAAGATAATATTAATATTGATTTTTAGAATATTTATTATTAGTATATTAAAATAGTTTAAATATTAATTATTCATTTAGAGGGAAGTTATTTGTATTGTATTTCTGTCTCTGTATTGAAATAAATTGGAGGTCCCTTTTGTTATATATTTTTTGATGTGTTGTTTGACAATTTTAAATCTGCTCTCCACTTTTTCCCTTTTATGTTAGTTTGTACTTTAATGTTCATTTCTGAAACTTAATAAAAATATCTGGAAGTTAAAAATAGGAAATTGACAGTCAGGTTTTAGCACTAGATTAATTGGGATTGTTAACAGCAGCTCTGTTCTAACAAAAATATTTGCTTCTGCCAAGGGGAACCAACTGGTTAGTACCAATCTTCCAAGCCTGAAAACCTGGCTAAAATAAATATTCTCTTTGCAATTTGTAGGTTGAAATCTGACTGTTTGTTTTCCCTTATTAAGAATAGGGAACCTGATCTTAGCTTTAATGTTTGGAATAGAAAGCTGTAACCTATGTCTTCTCTTTATGGGAGAGTCCCTGATTCATGAAAGTTTTTTTTTTAAAAAACATAAATACAAATATCTGTTATGCAATCTGGAACAATAGAAAGAACATTTGAGGCTCAAAGGACAGTAAAGAGTAATGTGGAGTATAATACAAAAGGCTTTGCAAGGTAGAAAGATTGTTAAAAAAGCTTGCATGAATAGAAGTATTATTTCTGACACAGACACAGAAATGACATCTTAGATTCAATTGTATGGTTGGGAAGGAACACAACATTTTTCAATATATTTGTAATTTATTAAATATGACAAGAAAAGAAAATGGCAGGAATCACTAGTGTTAGATGTTAAGTGATTTATGTGGGGTTTTACCCCAGGAATAAATTAATTATGGCATTAATAAAAAGGAAATAAAAGGTGTCAGTACTGTTGCTTGAGGACTTCGTTAATGCAATTAGAAGGGATTAAAAAAATGGATTCTTTTTGTTTAACTCACTCCATGGCCATTACTTTAAATAGATTGACTCAAGGAAAACAATATGTATTTATGCTTTGGCACAATTTTCCCCTAACCCTTTTTAAATATATATTTTAATTAAGACTTGATTGAAATAGTAAAAAATAATACAAACTAAAGAAATAAAAGATAATAGAATAAAAAATGCGAGAAAAAAGAAGGAAGGGAAAAGAAAAAATATAATAAAGGAAAAGAAAAACATATACAACAAATACAGTGGTGCCTCACAAGACGAGATTAATCCGTTCTGGAAGAACGCTCTTAGTGCGAAATTCTCGTAAAGCGAAACGCGGTTTCCCATAGGAAACAATGGAAAGTCAGATAAT
>JANHZU010005128.1:42113-72630 GCA_032468055.1 Acrochordus granulatus | reverse complement strand
TTACTTTTCAACAGAATAAAATACAACTAACATGTGATACAAAAAATAGCGAAAAACAATGTACCAAATAATTACAAAATCTAAAGTACAAATACATACACATCCAAAAAAAAGGAAAAAACATCCTAAAAAACCTCCCTCCCAACCCAACTCCATATGAATATCTGTCCATAAATCAATACAAAAGGAAAAAAACTGTTCCCCTCTCAGTCTCATCAGATTAGTATGATAAAAACTGTAAACTATAATAAACATTTCCTTTCTATCACTATAAAATTATATTTTAATTGTTCCTATTTTTTCTTTTCATCTACACAATATTTCACCTAAACATATAAATTTATCCCAAAATCAAGTTCATATCCACAAAGTTTCCTTTATTCTAGTTCACCAGCAGAAAGTTCCAGAGCGGCTTCTAAGTAATTAGAAACTTCTTTAAACTGTTTTCCCTCAGAAGTATTATCAGTATAAACATCTTTCAGTCTTTGCCTGGTCTCACTCTTGTAGATGATTTCACGGGGAATGAAGCACAGCAGCATCTTCAGCGGCAGAGTCCAAAACATAGTATAGACATAATCGCCCTGCATACACAGTCAACAACACATTAAGAACTCACCTATCAGAACAATCTTTAAACACTGAATTTATGAATTTAGATTAAAAATTCCATACCCCAAATAAACATACCACCCGAACCCCAGGTCATCCTCAGCATGCGGCTGATCTTCTTTGGGTTTCATTCACAAATTTATTAAGGTTTTTAAAAGCAAATACAAACTAAACTATAAGAAAAAATAAAAAATTCAGCAATTGAAGAAAAAAAGAGATAATAATAAAAAAGTGGCTTCTCACTTTCATCACACCAAGCATATACAACATACTAACTTTTCACCATCTTTTAAAGTTACAAATAAAAAAAACTCTTCTCCCCATAGCTTAACTTTTATCAATACGCAATCTAAAAATCAACATCTTTTCAATTTTGATTCCGCAAAAAGTTTATTAGGAGTTACCAGAACAATCAAACAAATAGTTTGTTCCTGGTCAAATATCCCAACTTTATATTCCTTTTTTTTTGTCTGCACAATATTGACCTTTAAATCCTTCCTGTGGCATCACAGGATTTGATTTTTCATCATTCTTCGGTATTTACAAGAAGTCTTCAAAGCCTTTCCAGCCTACTTTGTAAATCCCATAAAGAGGCATCATCCAGGATTTCCTGTTAAATCCGTTCTCTGTCCAGATCAATTTTTTGATTTATCTTTTGTATTCCCATTTTGGTAATATCAATTTTGTTATCTTTTATGTCTTCAAACACTATAATGTCGATGTCAGATAAAGTTTTTTTTTAAATTTTTATCATCTTCTAAAAATTATTAATTGAAATCTCTATCTTTTCTGATATCTAAGTTATTAATTGCCCATGCAAAAAAAAACTCTTTAAGATAAGAAAAAAAATATAGGCCTCTTAGCTATTTTAACTCTTTTCTACCTGGTCTTTTGGTTCCCTCTAGTGTCCATTTGCATCAAGCCTCAGTTCCTAATAAAGATTTAGTTCTGATTCAGTCATTTCCTGTGAGTATATTAATTAATCAAAGATTGTTTTTCAAGTCTTACAGCAAGAAAACAATATTCCAAATCTCTCTGGTCTCCCAATTCATTTAAGACTTTCTCAAATCAAAAATCCTTTTTTCTCCTGCTTTTTATTTTAAATTTTTAAGACTGTAATTAAAGAGGGTAAAACTCACCAGGTATCAAATTAAGCTTGCTGTTTTGAAGGTCTTTAAGGATATTAAAGCAGTTACATTTAACATTTCCAAATGAGATTAGAAATTGAGTTTGACTGGCTTTGTGTCCTTATGAAAGGCTCCACCGCTGCTGGAGCAAAGATGTTGTCTCCCTTGGCTCCTGGCACTCAAACCCATGGGAGACTACTTCGTGAGCAGCTGCCATTCAGAACACTTATGGATGAATCTTCCATTCTCTCTTTCTCTGGAGAAATCCAAAGGACTTCCCTTCACACTGTGGTCATAATCTCTGCTCATTCATGGAGATATCTTCAATCAGCCATGACTCACACTGGAAGCCTGATCTTTTTGGATGGGAGACCACTAGGATGTAAAATAAACTAGGAAATTGGAAAAAAAATATCCTGGAAGAAGGCAGTAACAAGCCAGGAGTTGAGCTCAAATTAATATACTGTACTTCCATTTTTAAATGCAAATGCTAAATATTGATTTAAAATAATATTTAATAAATTAGCTATGTCCAATGATGTTACCCCTGCCTGTTTTTGTTAATTTGAAGTCTCCAGAGAACTCCTGCAGGGTTTTTTTTGGCTTTATATTGCAAAATGAATTGCTTGGGGAGGGTGGAGGGCTGGCAGCATTGATCCACATTTGGAACTCCAGGACCCATCAGTCCTCACTACTGCTGATGGAAATGAGAGGATAACATTCAGAGATTTAAAAGCTCCAGCCAGCCACCAATTAAATTCTTGCCATTTCTTTCTTTGACAGATAAGGGGCTCAGTGCAAGACCCTCCCCACTTTCATTTTCTTCTAGTAGCAATCACAGGCAAGCCAAGAGAATATCCAATTCTTAAAATAGCCCCTGCTTCTTTTTCCTCCAACCCAAAACGAATGCTGAGAGATTCCAGGAAGAGGAGAGGAGGAGTTAGTTCAATGGCTCTCCCAGCCAAGCTCAGGTCACAACTTTTGGACGATGGAAAAGCCAGAACCAAATCAAGATACTTTCTCTCTCTCTCTCTCTCATTTTCTCTTTCAACAGCAGTTTCAGTATCATATACAAAATGGTTTACTTGTAAGGAACCTCAACATCTACTTCAACCCTCTACTAAGAAAAAAATAATTATTGTGCTCTTGAAGCAGTGGAGGATTCCTTTTTCCTAATTCCCCATATATACACAGCCATCTGGTCTTCTCTTGCCTACTTTTGTATCACTAGTACAAGTACTCCACAACTGAGGTAACTGTTTTTCAACTCAAAATATAACAAATCAACAGCCAAAATCACATACACATCTACTCACCATAGCATAGTATATAACCTAGTTCATATGGTATTCTTATTTTGTATTTAATTTATTTCAGTCCTATATGTTTTTACTCAGACTGCAGTACACATCATTGTAAACCACCCAGAGAACTTTGATTATTGTATTTTTTAATGAAATAAATAAGTGCTCAGCAGTCGGCAAGCACTGACTGCCTTTGTCAAAATTGGGACGGCCTAAATTTCTTAATGCTGTCCTTCAAGTTTCTTGTTCCAGCAGGTTGTGTCATTAACAAGCTCCAAAAAGGGAAAGCAGTTATTATTATTCAAATATGCCAGATAACAGCAGAAAACTGGTTTTGCCCTGAGGCCAGGTGATACCTTTAGGATTTTACACTGAATATTAAAGTACAGCCAAAACCATTTCTGCAAATGTGGGAGGGAAAGGACCAGTTTATCACAGGACATTTCACAGAGCAAAGGTGCCAAGGGAAACCACATATGCCCCAGTAAGATAGGGTTGAAATACTCCTATACCAGTAACCCCAAAAGATTCATTGGAGCATTGGAACATAATCCAGCAAGAGAAGAGGTGCCAAACTTGATGCTACATATTGCCAAGTATGGCACAAGAAACTTTGATTCCCCAACCAAAATTACAAAATTCCTGGGGATACTGTAAACCCTCTATTTAAAAAGAGGAAAAAATATTTATTAAAACAGAATGTCCACTTCATGGGAGTTTATTTTTTGGAGATATGAGGCTAAGTGGTGAAAATATTTTTAATAATTATGAGGAATTATGTTAATCTTCACCAGAAAGTCATTGGACAAGAAGTGCATACGCTACTTAAACAATACTACTATACCTTAGTTTGTTCCAGGCACATCCCAAGTGCTTGCTCACCACCGTACTGTCCTTCTGATTAACAGGTTATCTGCTCTGTCTATAGTTTTCAAATTATTTACCCCTTGGGAAGGAAATGCTGGCTCCCTCGGCTATGAATCAGAGATGAGCACCTCATGCTAGAGTCGGACATGACTGGCAGGGGAACCCTTTTCTTTTTTAAAATGCTGACTGCAGAAAAGAAAGAGAAGCTTTGGTAAGAAATGGTTAACCAAAGGGAACAAGCCTGCTTTTTAAATTATGGTGATGTTTACTAGTGTGTATTTTGGGACTGCAAATCCAATTTGCATCTACTTTCCTGGGAACAATGTCTCTTGTTCTCTTCTCGTGGCCTGTGCACATCCTTGGAACTAAATGTTATTTAACAGAGCACATCAAGATGGGAAGCCAAACCTTTTCATCTTTCAAACCCAAAAAGTGCATTTTCTCTGTTCTCTGGCCAAGAGGTAACTGCTCCAAACGTGCCCTACTTCTGTTCCAATTTCCCTGATTCTAGGAGATTTTCTGCAGCCAATAAATGCACTGGCATAAAGTGCCTCAAACATGCTCTACAGGTCAGGCATAATATTTTCCTCTGGCAAGGACAATTAAAGCCAAGATTCAGGGATTGGGTGTGAGGGGACTCTCTAATTAAACCATAGCAAAGGGGCACTTCATCATTGGTATCCTAACTCACAGTCTTGTAGGGCAGAAATCAAACTAGTTCCCTGAAGAAGTGAGGCCGTGATTTGCTCTCTGCCCTTCCACAGCCATGTGCCCAGAACACTTAGCAAAAGTTTTCCAAGCTTTTTGGAATGGAAGTTATTCTTTCTGAACTGAAAAATGTTCTTGTTCTGTTTACACAGCATCACACCCTTTTATATTTGCTTTTTTCATCTACTCCAGTGCCTAAGTTCAGCAGGTGTAGATGGGACAGTTCTCACCCAAAAGATAAGATCCTCCAGACCAAAGTTATTTTTTTTCTTGAAAAACATCCCTTCAAAAACGGGTGGGGGGCCCAGAAAGATCTTCACAAAAATTTCTGTATCAGGCCATTTTGAAAAGGTTATTCTCTCACCTAACAACAGTAAGTGCTTCAGCATAACATCTGGTGAAGAAGCTTTACAGAAAGGTTAAATGCTTCAAATATTTATCAGGGGGATCCTAATGGAACCTCCACAATCAAGAGCACTAAATCTCCAAACACAAATTGCTACAAACAAAAGGCATGAAGCAGATTAAACCTCATATCCCATCAACAAAACAGAGTTGTGAGTTGCAGGTAGACTCCAAGTTGAAAACAACCTGGGCAGACACCAAGAGAGAATCTGGATGGTCAGTTACTCTCTCGCAGCTCAATCCGCTTCACAGGGTTCTTGTGGTGGGGAAAATAGGAGGAGGAAGGAGAATTAGGTATGTCTGCTGCCTTGAATTATTTATAATAATAAAGGTGGGATAAAAATAAATAAGTTTTTTTTCCCCATGGAATCTTTGTCTGCTGCCTCTAAAACTAGGTAACTTCTTCAAACTTAGGAAGACTGAGTTCAGCAGGGCAACCTCAGACTGTGCAATCATATGAGGAACTAGACAGCAATGGAGGTCTATGGTGGATTAGGAGGCCGTGGTGGATGGGTGAGGCACTGATCAGGCATAGCTGCTCTGGCATCCAAACACTAGCCAGAAATGGAGACTAGCCACGTTTGCATGACTTGAACACAAACATGTGGCAGACAATGCACAGCCTTGCCTCAGTCCAAAGCAACCTGGTTCTAGTCACTACAGACCCAAGGCTGTCAAAAACAATTCAGGCATTAAAGCCACCATCAGGAGCTGCTCATTGTCAGCCTGTCAGGCTTGGCAAAAGCAATTATATCTCAGGCTGGTTGTGCAGTAGACACAATAGTCCTTTCTCCCTCCAATTAAAAATCTTCCTTTGCGCATTCCGCCTGCAATTGCTTTTGGCCTGTTTTTGTTCATGAAGTTTTCCTCCTGAAAGCAAGAGGAGGTGGAGGAGGAGAGAGAAACATGTGCACAAAGAACAACCTGATTCCCTTTAAATGGGGGCTTTTCCCCCCCTGGATTCTTCTCTTTTCCATCCCGAACATTCTTCAAATATCTAAAGTGGGTGACACAATCAATCTTGCTGATGCTATGGCAGAAGGGCTGGGATTTTGTAGGTCTAGGTCCACCCAGGAGACTTACAACGCATTATGAGGCATCCTAACCCACCATGAGCTCTCTCTCCCCTCCTCTTTAATTGAGATATTGTGCAGATGAACTATCTGAGGAGACAGGGAAAGTGGAAGCTAACAGTACACTGCACATTATGGGAGATTTCAACAGCAGAATGGGTACCAACAGAAGAGAGTATGAACAATTTATTGGCTAAGAGCACTGAAAGGAAGGAGAATGGGTAAGAATACTAGATTTATACAGCCAACATCATCTTTTTATCACCAACACATTTTTTGAGCACTGAGACTCACGATGTTAGAGACTCACAATGTTATACATAGTATAAATGGAATAACATCCCCACTAACTGTCAGACTGATTACAGACTAACAAGAATAAAAAGAAGATTCAGAATACTCAACACAAAAGCCATCCCCAATGGGCTATGTGACACCTCTTAGAAGATTATGGAGCTAACAAAAGAAATGACAAATCTAATATTAACAGGAAAAGACCAGATAAAAAACCAGAATTAATTAAGATAGCAAAACTTAAACAAGGAGTAATAGCAAAACAGTTACAACAAAAGATGGAGACAGCATTTAACCAACTGCCACCAGAGGTGGGAGATGTGGAGGATGAATGGAAGGAATACAGAACTACCCTGTAGTATCGCAGAAGACCTATGTGGACAAAGGAAAAGTGGAATAAGATGAAATTGGATCAAACAAACTGCATGGTGGTGTGACGAGGTTAAAGAAGCAGTAAATTTAAAAAAAGAGTCAAACAAAAGTTGGATAAATCAGGGAAAGAAGAAAATTATATAAACTACAGATTACAACACAGAGATACCAACAGGATTATCAAGAAAGCAAAACAAGACTCCTGGGAGTACTTCGGAAAATCATTAGCAGATAATGAGAGAAAAGCCTGCAGAACCTTTTTCAAAGTAGTCAAAAGTATACGGAAAAGAGATAATTATAATCCCACAGAAATAATTAATGATAAAAATGGAAATCCACTAAAAGAACCATCCGAAGTAATAGAAAAGTAGAGAAAGCATTTCGGAGAACTTCTTAACCCCCTAGGAGAGTATTACCAAGAAACAACACAAAACTACAAAACAATTTTTTAGGTTCAGCTCTAGAACCTGAAATATTGATTGAAGAAGTAGCAAGAGTTGTTAAAAAGTCACCTGAATACAAAGTACCAGGAATAGATGGGCTACCAACAGAAATAATCCAAGCAGCAGGGAAGGCAGCATTAGATGGCTACACAGAATCTTCAGCACAGCGTGGACACAACTAACTGCACCTGCTGACTGGCAACAAGCAATAATAATACCACTGTGGAAAAACAAAGGGGGCAAGCAAGAATGCACACAATATCAAGGCATCTCACTCTTGAGCCACGTAGGGAATGTATGCCAAGATAATAGAAACAAGGTTAAGACCAGTTATAGAACCACAACTGGCAGAAGAACAGACGGTTTTTAGAAGAAACAGAAGCTGTACAGATGCGATTTTTACACTTAAACAACTAATAGAAAATAATATGGAATACAATAAGAACCTCTTTGTCGCATTTGTAGACCAAGAGAAAGCATTTGATAGAGCTGATAGGAAATTGCTATGGCAAACAATGACCCAGTATGGAGTAAGTGAACATCTTCTTAGACTATGCAAAAGCTTATATAGCGATTGCAGAAGTGTAGTTAGAATGAATCAAGGAACATCGGAATCCTTCGCAGTAACATAAAGAGTAGAACAAGGATATGTACTATTACCACTATTATTTATCACCTACATAGCAGCATAAGCAAAGAAGCCAAATCCAAGAATGGAAATACAGTAATATCAATGGATTACTCTTTGCAGACAATCAGGCATCGATAGCAAGTACAGTTAAGGAACTGCAACAACATCTTATGTCTATGAACCAAGAATGCAAGACAAATAATATGAGAATCGGTAAAGAGAAGAGAGAAGTCATGGCAATTGGAAGAAAAAAGCATACATTAAATATAAGAATAGAAGGAACAAGTATAAAAGAAGTACCAAAGTTCAAATACCTAGGAACAACATTAACTGAAGATGGAAAAATGGACAAAGAGATTAACCTATGATGCAGTAAGGCAAACCAAGTATTGGGACAGCTAGCCCCACTTCTGTAACATAAGGCAGTACTGATCAATACAAAGAAGCATCTCATACAAAGCATATTCATCCCTACCCTGTGTTACCAATGCCAAACATGGACAGTCACAACAAAACATCAAAAAAAGTTAGTCACCACAGAAATTGAGAAAAGCTGCTGGAGTGACCAGAAAGGATAAAATAAGGAATTAAGTCATATGGAAAAGAATTGGAATAGAGCCAATCTTAAACTACATACAAAGACAGCAAATAAAACGGTTTGCTCACCTGGAGAGAATGTCTTGGGATTCCATACTATACAAGGCATTTGGAAAAAGAGGAGAAGGTCAAAGAGCACTAGGCAGACCCAGAAGAAGATGAAGAGAAAACATTAAAGCCACACAACAACATCAAACAACATTGGTTGAGGCCACCAGAAGTGCAAGAACCAGAACTCTGTATCTCCCTCAACACCCAAAATGGTAACAGAGGAGGAGGAGATTGTGCAGCATTTAATTCTCCATCAATTCTCCAACCAACTGGGTTTCTAAACTTTACCGACTCAGGTCAATTGGCAAGACTCTGCTGATTTGGAAGATCAAGTAATGTAAAGCTGATTAATCCTTGGACAAGACACCACCAAGTAAGCCCAGGATTGAAGGCTAGACTGGAAAATACATAAAGAAATCTGCTAGAAGAAGACAATAGTAAATCATTCTGACACTGCTAAAAAGTACATAGCTTTGTCCATGCAACAATTTGGAGTCCATTTAATTTAAAAGAGACTTTACGTTTTTTCCCTGCCTGCCCTAGTTTGAGAATCCAATCCTCTTGTTTTTAGCACTTTCTCTAGGACTGGAATATTGGGCAGAGGAGAACCCACAGGAGGACAGAAAAGGACCTGAAGCCAATAAAAATGCATCACCAAGAGAAATTCCTTTTTTCAGCACTTTTAATCAAGCAAACCAACCGCACTGGAAATAATTGGTTAGCATTTACCTACATTAGTTGTCAAGCCTAAATTATTATTTATGATGCTAAATTATACAGAGAACGAGGCATCTTTTATTCATTCCAGAAAAACTGATCCAAAGTGGATGGTTTATTCTACAGGAACCAGGGAATGATGATTATGCCAAGATGATATTCAGCAGATGGGAAGATTTTCATTATTGGCAACATTTCTTCCCTTAGGTTAAATAATGTTAGTGCGCTCATCCAAGATGTGGCTTGCTACAAAGAAAAACAATCTTCTACTTTAAAAAAGAAAAAGAAAAAAGCCACACACAGATAATTAAGTCAGGAAAAAAGTATGGGATATTTGTTTTACTTACAAGCTTTATCTCTGCACATAAAGCACATACAACTGTGATAGAAATTAATTTAATTTAGTATTCTTGAAGACCTTCAAGACAATGAACATTTTGATTTTATACAATTTATTTCTGTTAAACAGCAACTGGAAGTATAAACTTATATACGGAAACCTGGTTTGGACATTGTGCTAAACCAAAAGATTATATGTTTGGCTTTAGTTTAGCATATTCTGTGGATCTCGTCACTATGATGTATGAAACAGTGGTTTGTGCTCAGGGTATTATGCAAAATCAAACAATGGTGGATTAATAAACAAATCATGGTTTGATGAAATCTGTGAACCTATTACTTTCAGAACCAATCAAAAAGAATTTGAGGACCGAACATTTAGTTGGAAAATCACATTTAGATTATTGAGTCTTTAACCCAAACTAGTCAAGTTTACACAACAAAAATACAATTAGCGAAAGTTAAGATGTGTCCAGGTTACTTAGTCAAAAGGAACATCTCTGGAAGAGGGGAGGGGCTTGGCACAGATTGAGTTCAGAGCAAACTTTGAGGCTTAAACACCACAAAATTCTGTGTATATGCTCAATACTGAATTAATTATTTGGCACAACCAGCCTCTGACAATCTGATGCTGGAGTTACAAATCTCTTATGCAGGAAGATAATGCTCAGAACAGACAGAGACAATCTAAAGATTTTGCTATTCTTCTCTGGGCTTGGTTTATCTATAGCATGTGGCCAATATGCCTTAACTGCAAGCACTGATTGACATCTTAGCACAAAGCTGGGGAAACTGATTTTTGCATTGCCCCCAGACTCAGCACAACTACTGATAATTGCCTTAAGCAATGGATCCAAGGCCCAGATCAGTCACATTATGATGAAGGGAAACATCTATTTCCCCCTGGAACTCTCCGAGGTCCTGAAATGGGCAAATGAGTGTTATGTCACTTGGGCCTCCAAAGTAGATGGACTAAAGGTAAATGTTTCCCCTGCCAGTCATGACCAACTCCAGGGGATGGTGCTCATTTCGTAGCCAAAGAGCCAGCTTTCATCTGAAGATGCTTCTGTGGTCATGTGGCTCGCATGACTATATACCAAGGCGCACAGAAACAAGATGTAAAACAGTAGACAAGGATGCAGTTAAAGACAATATGGTGACTCAGTGGACAATTACTTTCTGCACTCCAAGCAGAGGAATATTTTATTTGTATGAATATCTAACAACATCTGGAAGGCAAAGATTTGATCCTGAATTCCAAACAAAATTTAAAATTTAAAGAGGTAAAGCCAGAAGTTAGAGCTGGGCAGCTATTATGGCCAGCGGATGAACTGAATGTCTTTTAGGAAAGAAAAACTAATTGAACAAGCAAATCCTTATGTTCCCAAAATGTCAAGGATTGGGCTCTAAGCAAGAAAAAAAATCTCAGTCACTATGGCTTCCTCCAACTTTCTAATCCATCCAAGTCGGACCCACTCCTGGGACCTTGACTTGCTGCTCTTTGCTTTGCTTTTCTATCCGTTGCTCTCTGACTCTTTAAAATGGACAGTCTGAGGACTAAACCAGAGGCCTTCTGTGAACAAAGTCAGGAGTCCAATACAAAGTTACGGTTGTCCTGTTGAGTCATTCTGTAGAGATATAAAAGACCATCTTTGCCTTAGAGCCAGTTTGAACCATTTGAATTTGAAGGCCTTATAAATCAAGAGCAGATGAGGCTGTTGTTGTTTATATATTGTGATTAAAAAGGACTTTTTTTAGAAGTGAGCCAAGTCTTGGTAACTTCATAGACACATCCATATGGTTTGTTTGGCAATAACATAGATATACTATGCCAACATTGTTTTGCCAACATTCCAGTCCAGCTTCTAGCCTTGGGATTCTCTGATATTTTCTATGAACTTGCTTAGCGTTGTCAGGTCATCGGAGGCAGCTAGGTACTGCATTTTTGTAAGTTCTTTCCAGGATACAAATATCTATTTTCTGGGCCTGAGCATTATTCAAAATCTCATCCTCATTTTCCAGCATTCTTCTTCCATCTAAAGTAACAAATAGTTCTTTGTCAAAAAAAAAATCAGTTTTCCCAGGCTTCTGTTCAATCCCAAGAGAAATATAAGGAAGGAACACCTCCTGGGCCTCCCCCCACAGATTAACTGAGCAGTCAAAGAAGCTTTAGAGGAAAGGAGAAATGGGCAAGAATTCAGCCTCCCAAAATTCCAGAACCCAATAGTCGAAACAGTGCACATACATTTAAAAAAAAACAAATCCAAATTCTAAAGTAACTCAAGAATGAACTAGAGAAGAAAAAAGCTCTTTTGCTTTACTACAATACCAATCATTATACCCTTCCAGTACAAAATAGAAAAGCTCAACTCACACACTAGATAACTTTATCAAAGTCAGCAGGTTTGAGTCATTTTCCATACTTAAGGAGAAGGGATGAAAGGCAAGTTCCATTTCTCCAAGGAGGCTTGATCCAAACAGTACAGACGTAGAAAATAGGCAACGTCTTGATCATTTTTGCTCTGACAGATCTCGCCAGAAGGAACCCCGCAAAGACAGATAGGTGACTTTATTAAGCACAGAGGCAGACAGCAGAGGAAGTGGAAAAGAGAGTAAAAGGGGTGAGGAGAGAATTAAGACATGTCTTTTCAATCATACTCAAGAAAGGAATGACAGAGGAAAAAAATCCACTGCAATTAAAAAAAGGAAAGAATAGACCAGCAATGCAAAAGCTCCCCACATTTCTGAATCTTTTGAAAAATATCATCTTGAGTGACAGCACAGAAGGCAAAGAGAAATTGATCTCCAACAGATTCCTTGCAAGGAACTAACCAAAAAGTTCAGGAGGCTGAGAGGGAATTATTCAGTGGAGACTGCCACACCAAATTCAGTGTGGTTTTGTTCCGATAAAGCACCTAAGATTCAAGACGTCATTTTCCTTTTCGGTTTTGTTTTTTCAAAGAAGCCTGATTCCAAAAACAAGCTTTCCAGAAATCTTTTTTTAAATGAAGGTGGTCATGAGATTTGGACACCTGTCTAATTATGGCTAATGACTCAGCAGTATGAATAAATCAGCCATTGTTAATTTAAGAAATCATGATTTAAACAAACTAGCTAGATGCCCAACATTCTACCTGATCCTCTGCCTCTGAAAGGACAGACCAGAACCAGTAGGTTGAAAGTTTAGCAAAATGTTATGGGAAATGCATCCAAAAATTAAGAAATCTCTATCAGTGAATCAGTCCGATAGAAGTTAATATTTGTAGCTCAGGGTTGAATTGTGGAGTCCTTGGTGCTTTCTGAGCTTGGTTGTTTTCTTGCAGATGTTTCATTTCTACAGTAGGTGACATCATCAATACATCACTGATAATCAGTGCAGCACTGATGATGTTACCTAGTTGGGTAATGAAACATCTGCAAGAAAACAACCAAGCTCAGAGAACATTAGGGACTCCACAGTGAATCAATCCACCCCAAGGAGGGAAAGATTCTCTTCTAGAAATATTTAAGTACAAACTGGCTTTCTTACAGTACTTGATGCTACCTTGCCAATCATGTATGTCATAGAAGTTAAACTAAATGACCTCAAGGGGAAGTTCCACTCTATGCTTTGAAAGGTAACTTAAAAATCTAGAACAGGGATTCCCAGTCTTTTCAGCATCACCGCCATCACCTCACCCACCTTTCTGATTTTGCAGAATCTCTTCTACTTCCCCACCCAAACATATGTTTAATCCATCCATTATTTTGCAAATGCATAAAAATACTCTTAGGGCCTCCACCCAATTCCTACTTTCCTAGCAATCTTCTGCCAATCTCCCTTTCAGCCCACCCAGCCTCAACCTTCTGACTATACCCCTGCTGCTCTTCACAGTGCTCCCCTCCCAATTAATTTGAAATTTTAAACTTTTTTTTTAATGAATATTCTCACACCCTCTCCTTGTAATTCCGTCACATTTCCCAGGACAAATCCTGCTCCAGACAAAGCAGTAAATGGATTCAGAGCTGTCCATGCTGACCAAGGTCTGGGGTGCATCTGATTATTTCTCCTGATCCACTAACCATGAGCACTGGGCCAAGATGCAAGAGAGGGCATGTAAGAAAAGGAAAAAATAATGTGTGGAGTAAGAAACAAATGCACAGTATATAATGCTGGGGGCGAGTGGAGGTGAGGACACACCTTGGCCCCAGAGAAACATGTTTTGAGCCTTACATTCACCAGGTGCTTCCTCCTCATGATCAGTGCAAAAATTTGTTCAAAATAAATCTGCAGGGTGGTCTTATCTATCCTGTTCGCAGAATGCAGCAGGCTAGAGTTCACCCACATATCCCTGCCATTTCTAGGCTTAGCCTCTTCCTCCTATGTAAGAAAAGCCCCATTAAGTATTTATTCTGCCTGGCCCACTGTACTGTTTGAGTTTGCGAAACCGGGACAAGCATTTTTAGAAAGGGGGAAACTCTTTTTCCACTGTATCGACCTAGCAGTCAGTGTTCACTAGCAATTCTGCTCTGGACACAGAGGCCCTCTTTAGATCCTTCAATATTGGCAAAGAAATAAAAAAAAAAACTAACCAGGGCAGAATACTTCCTTGGAAAGGGCAGCACAGGAAGTCCTGCCATTTATTTGTTTTTCTAATGAGCCTCTCCTCTAAACCCACACTGCAGGAAGCAATCATGGTCTCCTGCATCCCTTGCCTTATTTCCATAATGTTTGTGTGCAATAAAGAACGTGCCCCACCCAGCCCGTCCAGAAAGATTTCCTTGGTTCAGCTGCTCAACAAGGCTGGCCTGAAATCGCTTGTAAACAGCTGGCCACGGGGAACAGTTCCAAGAACACCTTCCATCCATATTCTACAACTTTGTGCCAGTCTAACCAATGTGCCAGCCAGCTTTCACTGTCCTTTTTGAGAATTCTCCATTCCACCCATCCAATTCTCCCCCACCTGGTCCAAAACTCTACCCTGAATGAGTTCAATGGCTTCCTCTTCTACCCCATTTCCAAGTGTTTGGAGAGGGTTCAACAGCAAGCTTCAGTGTACATCCCTTTGCAAGTCCATCAGTGCTTTTTCTTTATCTGCAGGTAGGGCAAATAGATGAAGTTTTTTTTGGGGATGCAGCAAAGATAGAGTGGCAAGCAGATGCTCTGGACCGCAGCTTACAAAATATGTCAGGTATCAGAACAGAGAGATGGCACAGTCAATCTCATCTCCTCTTACTCCCATCATAGCTCCATGATGTGCTAATCAAATATTCAGCTGAAGAAATATACAGAGGAAGCTGATCCTGGATCATAGCTGCATTTTATCCAGATATTGGCTGAACTCCAGTCCATGCCTGACCAAAGTTTCCCTTTATCCTTTGTGGACAGGAACCATTTCAGCAGCCACAGGAATTCTTGGGCCACGTTGCACTGCTTCAGGATTGTTTCAAGAGGAATCAGGAAAAGGCCATGCCTGTATGACAATATGTCTGGTGCTGTACATGCAGATCCACACAGGCAGTCTCTCTGCAAGGCTCAGTTTCCAAAATCCATTTGCCTTCCCAATGCCAGAATTCTTTCCTCTCCCCACGCCTGGTTGTGCTTCGCAATGGGGGAGGGGAAAAAATGCCAAACTGGAAACCACTTGCCAAATTATAGCCCTGTGCAGCCATCCTGTAACTGTGCCAAGAAAAAGAGGCTGGATTTTTATTTCAAGCTGTACAGTTAATCTAATTACCATTTGCAAGGCAGAAGGGTGGGGAGATGATCTTAAAGAAAAATATTTTCCAGAACAATATGATCTGCCGTTATCATTTGCAAGGCAAGCGAATGCCTTGCATGAAAGGTCAACTACAGACTCATTTATAAACTCAGACTCACTTATAAATCAGATTATAAAATTGATAAACTGTGTTTCACTCTTAAGCAATAGTGTAACACATCACTTCAAGTGGAAAGCATTTATTGAAGGATTGGTTTGCATGGTATGTTGTAACTAGAGGAACCCACTGACACAAGAAAGAGTGATGGCCAAGGATTTGGGTAGTTTTAAAAGGAGAGTGGGCAGATTCATAGAGAAGAAACTTATTAAGGACAGCTATATGCTACCTCCAGAATAAGAGGGAAATGGAGGTAAGAAATTTCACCCTTCCATATGTTGTTTATGGGATGGCACCTATGGAAAACAGTAGTACTTTAGATGGCCTTTTGGTTCATCCTGGAGTGATCTCTTTCATGCTCTTTATCTACAATCAAGACCTCAGTGATGGAGACTATACAAAGGTCACACTAAATTTCTTAGAGAGGAGCAAAGCACAAACAGACTCTGCAGGAAAAGGCACATTCTCCAAATCACCAAGAAGCCATCTGAACCTCAGGTGGCAAACAAGGAGAGGAGCAGCCACAGGAAAGGCTTTTTTCCTGCACTACTTGTTTAAACTTCCCAGGAAACAGGAAAGCTCAGTATCCATTCTTGTTTGACCACAAAGGATGGGCAAATTCTACTTGGAGCAAACTGTCCTCATGGTAACTTGGATTCAAGCCATTTAGGCCTGACCAGCACTTTGAACTGAGCCTGGTAATAAAGGATCATATTAGTGCAGCACTCACAAATCTGGGGCAATTCTGTTCACTCAGCTAAAACTTGTCATTAGTTGTGCTGCTATGTACTGTAGCTGAAGCTTCAGGATTGCCTTTAAACCTAGCCCAAAGAAGACAGCGTTGTAATAACTTAGCCTGCCAGGGCTCCACAATAGTAACAACTGCCAGATCTGGGCAAAGGTTATCAAGACTCACAGATTCTACATTTTGGACAAATGGAAGCTGTGAACCCAGAAGAAGCCCCAGATCATGAGTTACTTCTACCAGGAGGGGTGTGTGTGACTCTATTTAAAGTTACAGCGGAGAGACAAACAGCGACTCCATCTTGCTGGGATTCAAGCTGGAAAAGATCAAGGTGATCTGCTTCATCCAGGTTTGGCCATAGAGGTCCTTGGACAGCAAACCAAGGACCCAAAACTGGTTCAGTTAGTTTATCACATCTAGATAGCACCAGGTAGGGAAGGAAAGCTAAAGCTGCTTATAGCATTTGAACAAATATGTACAGTATTATAGTTTTGGAGGAAAAACTCCAAAAGGTAATTCAAGGGCAAAAAGCTTAGGAAATGTGCACTGCAATGAGAGTGCCAGTGGGGCTGAAGCAAGCCTCCATGCCTGACCTCATTTATTCGAGCACAGCAGAAATGTGTTTCTTTTATCCCCAGAAACTATAATCTGCTTTATTTGCCATATTTAGAAGTTTTGCCCAACTGTACAAAGACTCTGGGCAGCATGAAACTTCAGAAACACTAAGATCACAAAGAAAAGAATTATATTCAGTACCTTCAAAAAAACATTCAGAATAACTTACTTGGTTTCAGATTAGTTTATTATATAAACCAAGCATTTGGGGCTTGTAAATCATTATTGGTGGTTTAGCACAATGTTGGTTTAATAAGCAAACCACAGCTGGAATGAATGACCAATAAATGAATAAGTCCCTGTCAAATCTGCCTGACACCAGCCAAATTCACATGATAAGCAATAATTCTACCCAGCTATAATTGGCGGGATCTGTACACAAAGCTAAGGCATCAATCATGGCTAAATTATTACAAAGCTTGGATGTGCACACCATACTAAGCCAAAATTAAATATTCTACATTATGACTTAACCAATGGTATTCCAAATATCAAGGATCTTTTTCTTATAATTCAATTATTTACAAGTTTATTTAATCTTGTAAAACTGGTAATACCGGAAAATAAACATAGAAAATAAACATTATTTCCGGTAATACCGGAAAATAAACCACAAACATGGCAAATATTACTTGGCTATCAAGTTCTATTTATTCCCTCCCCATGGGATTAATCTGAAGAGCTAGAATTGATTTGGGAGATTAAGGACCAAAAAAGAATATAAAGATGCAGAATTCTTCATCATGCTAATGTAACTTTAAGGCATGAAAATAATCCATTGGTATTTTTTCACAATCTTTCCCTGCTTGGTTCTGACCTTTGCAAATGATATACAACACCAATTCCTCAAGCTCAAAATAGATCCAGGTACCAGAAATTCAACAGAGTAGGAACAGATTTTATTACCAAGCAATTATTACATTTCAAATGCTGATTCATGGCAGTAATAAAAGAACTAGGTATTAAAATTTTTTTAAAACAAATTATTTAAATGCCAATGGATTAAAACATTTAAAAAACAGGGAAAATATTCCACCTTAAAAGACTTAAATTAGGCACTTTTATATTTCAACTCAATTTATTTAATTATAGTAAACATAATTTGATCCAGTTTACTGTTTCAGAAAGGGAATGGCAGTTACTTCTGGAAAACTCACAACTAAAAATAAACTAACAGATATCTTTTGTTTATCTCCCACATCTGGAACTATTTTCTATTTTTAATCTCTCTTTCATCAAATAATGTCAATAAACACTGAGAGACATTTCCTTTATAAGTGGGTCCAAATATTTTTTTAAAAAAGCCAATTAAACAATTTGTCTTGGAAGTTCTTTAAGTTAGACTGAACACTAAGTTAGAACACTGAAGATACCGTATTTTTAAAAAATGAGAAAATTCACACCATATCATAGATAAATTCATAATGTAAATCACCTGGGGCAGATATCAGCTGCAACATTTGGGATCTCACCAAGACAGAAACTCAGATGAAGTCCAGATGGAGAAAAACTGTGGGTATAGGATCATGTCATTTACATGTTTCAGAAGTAAGGTGTAATCAGCCAGGTAATCAAGATGGGCTATGAGCCTAGAAATAGTCAGAGAAATAAACAATCTTTTTCCACTATAGGATGGGACTTATACAGAAAAGGACTCTTCTCATACACTCAGCAACCTGAGTATAGAAAATTAAAACTTAAGGTCTTTGTCAGAGGCTCAATTTATACGCAGATTGGAGATTATAAGCAACAGTTATTACAGGCACGATTAACTTCATATGAAGATTATTCTTCAGTTATCTGGGCTCTCAAAGAGGTCAGGACAGGGAAAGACAAAAGGTATATAAACAGCAAGTTCCCAGCAGCCTCAACCAAGAGGCTGAACATCCAAAGGAAGCCAGATTTGTTTTAAATTAAAACATTTGTTGGTCACAGAATAACTTGGGCACTATTTTGGCCCTGTAGAAAGGAAGCTGTGATTTGACCACGATTCACTGAATAAAATGATCTATGTCTAAGATAAGATGAAGCTGATATATAACACACTATAACTTTACATACTTTGTTTTACATTAGCAGAATGCAGGATATGAATACAGCCTCTGTGGTTTCTAAGCCATGATTGATGTGTTAATTTGATAGGGAAAACCTGCCAATTGTGGCTTTTCAAAACACCATGCTTAAACCACCCATGGCTTAATGTTAATACATTACACTTCCAGACCCTGCCGCTCACATTTTACATTAGTGGTAGTTTCTAAACCCAGCATTATTTCACATGTGCAGGGCTACATCCAGTTTTTCTTCATTCTTCTTACATTTATTTATTCAATTATCTATATACATGTAGGGCGCATGGTGGCATGAGTGGTTAAGACGCTGGGCTTATCAGCCTCAGCAGCTTGAGTTCAAGACCCAAACTCTGTGTAACAGTGTGAGTTTCCTGCCAACCTAGCAGTTTGAAAGCATGTAAAAATGCAAGTAGATAAATAGGTACCATCTTCATCTTGGTGGGAAAGTAACAGCATTCCATCAGCCTCAGCGTATAGCCATGCTGGCCACATGACCACAGAAGCGTCTTCGGACAAATGCTGGCTCTTTGGCTAGGAAACAGAGATGAGCACTGCCCCTTACAGTTAACCATGACTGGCAGGGGAAAACTTTACCATTTTTCATATAAATATAGCTTTGATATTACCTCCCACCACAGACATAATCAGGAGAATTCTCTTCCTTTGCTACTGGGAAAATAACAAAGGTGGTCTTAACTGAGCTTTTTTCCCTTGTACTATATACAGCTTGGCCATTTATCCATCTCTTCTCATCCAGAATAAACAGTACAGGAAACTTTAGAACAGGCCACTCAAAGTAAAATTTTGCAACAAGAGGCCCAGTTTTATTTTTAGCCATCCCAGGAGACTGCCACAAGAACAGCCCTGTTGGATCAGAGCAAAGTCCACCTTAGTCCAGTGTTCTGTTTTCACTATGTCCAACCAGATATTTTTGGGGTGCTCATAAGCAGGTATCAGAGACATACCCTCTCCCACCACTGTTTCTCTGCAACTGGTATTTACAGGCACAGTACTCCTAATCCCAAAATGACATTAAAGCACAACCTTTCTCCCCTCCTTGCATCTTTTATGAAGGAAATAATATTATTAGATTCAGATACTTTATTGGTCAAAGATGATTAGACATGCAAGGAATTTGACTCTAGTACAGCAGCTCTCAGTATACTTGCAGGACAGCAGGACATAAAATAATAACATAAATAAAATTATGTATTCAACAGTAAAGTGTGCATCCAAATTATTCAGCCAATAGAAAAAGAATATAGTATAAATTAATTTAACTGATAAATATGCAAGCCTGGCCAGCACTCTTTTACCTAAAAGTAACTCCCGGCCTTTGAAACACAATTATCATTCAATAGAAATTCCAGTGTCTTTCAGTGGCCAGAACAACAATGCTTTATTGCCCCAGAAAATTGCTCTAATATTTTCAGCTATTTGTCATCTTCTTCCCCTTCACTCCAGAACAAACAAAAATTTAAGCACAGCATTCCTTACCCTATTACTGCTAAAGATCTGTTAAGATGTATCAAAGCCAGAGAAGCCAAAACAATCACCACCATTTCTTCATATGAAACCTCAAAACCCTGAAAAGGATAATCAATATAAATCAATATAAAAATTTGCAAAATTGTTTGCAATTTTTACTACTGATAATATAATTTTTACTACTGATAATACTGTATAATTTACACAGACTCCATTATCCTTATCAACCTAGGTTTAAGAAAGACAGAGCTTGCACATGACACTTTCTTGTTCCTGCTTATGTGGAATCACCCAGGCAAAAAGAAAAAAATCAACCTCTAGCAGAAATACAATCTATTTGCTTTTCCAAGACAGAAAGGGAACACAAAACCTTATGCCAATGAATGATCAGTATCACAGTACCATCCCACTTCCCCTCCCAAAAAATCAGGGAATCTAAATATCTTCCTCATGTTAAGTCTTTCTTTGTAGCAATACCAAATAAATAAAGAGGCCTAGCTGGCAACTCAGAAACAGCAACTGGCACCAGAAAAGTTGGTCCTGCATATTGCTGCCTACCTAGCATTTGAAAAAGTAAACTTCAGACTGTCTTTACCAGGAGGTGGAGTAAAAGGACCCCCAGCCACTCACAGAATTGTCTCCAAAAACTTTCATAATTTTAGGCAATCACAGTCACACATGCCCAGCTTTTGGCCAGAGCTTCCCAGCTCAGCCAATCTAAGCTCCTCCTCTTTAAATTTCATATTTCTGCCCTTGCCATCTGAACATGCCCACCTTTTCCAGTGTGGCTCAACGTACCTTTCTTTCCTTGCCACGTGTTTTATCACATTTCTATCCCGCTGCAATCAAATGACTCTTGACGGCTTTGACAGAACGTAAGTAGATATTAAATCTAACCACAGGCATTCAAATACCCCACTTTACCTTTTATTTATCGACCAAGAACACACAAAAGAAGGCTCTCTTCTGTAGAATATGACGTTTGACGTACAGAATTTTTCCAAGACAGCAAAGAATTACACATCGATTCAGAGCAAGCACAGCATGCAGTTTCCCCCACGGATTATAAAACAGGTGTATGGCAAGGAAGCATCATAAAACTAATGTGATTTGCTCCCATCCCTAAAATGTGAAGAAACACACTCCGAGGCTTGTTAAAATGCAGTCAGGGTTCCAGATGTTCTCAAATGCCAGCAAAATCAAAACAGTCCCAATGCCGACTGACCCCAAATAAATCTTAAAATAAAAACAAACAAAACCAACTTACCCAAAATCCTGGTCCATCGACTTGAAGAAAAATTTGTAGCTATGCACCGGCCGGTTACTGAGGACATTTTTAAAATCTGCCAAAGTGACTTTTTCCGGAGAAACGGGCAATTTCACCAAATAAGGGGTCTCTTCTTCATCGATATGGTAAATTATTTTTGTCTCCGCCATGGAAGAAGGAAGGAGGGAGGGAGGGTGGAAAAAGGGGGGAAGAGGGGAAGGAGAAAAGGAGAAGGGAGAGGTTCAGAAAAGAGAGAAACAGAATGGGGAGAAAGGATTGAGAAGGGGGTAGAAAAGGGAGAGAAAAGGAGGGGCGGGGGGATAAATCAAGGCCAAGTTCAAGGTGCCAGTCCCTCAGATTCCTCCAGGATTTTTTTTAAATTAGGCAAGGTTGGTCTCCCAACAGGAAGGGAAAATGCCTGACTGCTACCGTAGCAAACACAGCGCGGAAGGATTGGGGCGCCCCATACTGCCCTCTAACGGCCGAAGAGGAGAAAGGCAGCCCGGCCCGGCCTGCCCGCGAAGCATGCTCCCCTCTTAGAGGGGCAGCGGCTGCGTCGAAGCTGCGTCCTGCCCTGAAGGGGCGCCTCTTCCAAAAGCGGGGAGGGGGCAGCGCGGCAAAGAGGAATTTTGAAGAAGACAGCAGCCCGGAAAGCAGCAGCCGTCTCTTTTCGCTTGCGTTCACAGCACGCAAGAATAATCGTGGCAATGCTGCAAGGTTAAAAATGATCGAGGCGGCTTGAATCTGGGGGCTTGCAGCTGGGGGGAAAAAGGAAAGGCAAACCCCCAAAGCTGAACGGGTAGCTGGAGAGGGCGAGCAAACTCGACGCTTGGCTGGCTTCCTCGCTCCCCCGTCCAAGCCCTCCTTTCTCCTTGACAATCTCCTCTCCGCCCACCCCGTTTAAAGGGCCCGATTATATTTTGGGGTTGTTGATTTGGTTTGGGGTTTTTTTGCAAGCGAGTGAAAAGGCAACCCGCGCACGACCATCCCCGCCTCCCCTCGGCCACAGCCGCAGCGCCACTGTCACGCGCGCAGCTCAAATCAAAGGGACAGGCTGGGCAGGGGGGGTGTTAGAGAGATGCCCCCCCAATTCAGAGGAGTGGGCACTTTAAGAAGCGGGAGGGCGGCCTCCCCCCCGCAAAGCTGCCCAATGCAAGCGCTCCTCGGCGGTCAGGTGTTCTCTACGCCCCTTTCCTTAGTGGGGGGAGACTCCGGGAAGGGCGGCCGAGTGCCTGGTTTGGGGGGTGGGTTTTTTTGGGCGAGAACTAGGAAGACGAGCAGTCCATGGGGTCGCGAAGAGTCGGACACAACTGCGCGACTGAACAACAACAGGAAGACGAGCAGAGCGAAATCCCGCTGCGGATGCGGCGGACTACAAGTCCCCTTCTCCCTAGGCGGCGGGGTTAAGGGAGCCCCTCCTCGCCGGTGGCTGGGAGAGAGGGAGGGGGCGGGCTACCTCCACATCCGAGTCGCAGCTCTTCCCCGATCTCAAAGACCGCGCGCCAGGAAGAGGTACCCCAATCTCGCAATTCCAGCCCCCACTCGGCGCCTCCGGATTCGGGGCTGCCTCTCTACAAGGGGCCCACCAGATCTCCGCTCGGCTCCCCGACGGGTAATGCGTCGCCCGGCTGGGAAGCCCAGCACACCCGCCCTGCGGCCTCCCGGCCGTCCTAACCGGGACGTGGGGAGCCTCCAGCCGCCGCCCCCCAGACCTTCGGCAAGAGTGCAGGGGAGCTCTCGCGCTGGGCCTCCTGGCCGGCGCCCCGCCGCCGAGGCTTCCTACCGTGCCTGACCGAAAAAGCCCTCTCCCGCGGCTGGGTTCACCCAGGGAGCTGAATCCTCCGCTTGGACGCGTGGCTGCGGTTTGGAAAGGGGGGTGCGCGTTGTCAGGACCTTGGGCAAACTTAGCAAACCATGGTTAAGCACCTCAACCCCTGATCTTTGAAACCGGAGCTGCCTTTAATTGGAATCAGGTTGGAGAGCTTGTAGTTGGAGAAATGGCCACTAAGGGGAAGCAAAACCGTAGCGCCGCGCGAGCTCTCGGAGCTCCTTGATGGGGAGTGTTAGGCTGGAGCACCCCTGCACCTTAAAGCAGCTGAGGCTGGGAAACACTGCTTTAGAATAAAATTGTTGGGGTGTGCGCAAACAAGGTTACAGGCCCAAACTGTCACCCCAGATGTGCCTGACTGCAGTTCTCATGATCCCTACTTGATACAGGTAGACCACGGAAACTGAAATCTACAACATCCAAATGGCGCTATATGTAATTTTAGAATTACATTTTTCAAGAGCAAAGGTGTAAAGACTTTTCATCAGAGAAGGAACAGTCAGTGTTGGATAAGGTATCTGCATTTTACCAAATCTAAAAATATGTATCTGACAGGCCTGCACAAAGCCTAGCCTGCCGAGCAGCCTTGCATGTCCTGCCAACGTTTTTTAAAAGGCAACAAATTTACAGCCAACACTCTCAAACACATGCTGCCGAGGATCTCTGAGCCTCACCAGTTCCAGCACTTGTGCTATTTTGCTAGCTAGAAAACAGCTGATCAGCACCTCACTTTTTTGGGGGGGATCACAGGATTTATCAAATGTGATCTTTTTCCCTCAACAACCTGGGCAGGCCTGATCAAAACCCTCATTAGCAATTCAAGCTCACCAATAGAAGCATCTGGCCAACTTCTGGCTGATCTCAGAAACTAACTAGTATCAGGCCTGGCAACTACTTGGATAGGACACTATCAAGAAAACTTACGTTTGTAAACTTGTAAAAATGCTCTCCCCGCTGCAAGAAATCTGAAAGAAATCAGTAGTAAATATCTTTCATTTTTGTGCTAAAGAAAATTACAATATCTATTAAATCATTGGGACTAGATCAAGAGGCTTGACTTTGTTACCAGTGAAACCAGATGTTATGAGAAAGCAGAAAATGCTAGCAATGAAGTAAGATGATGTATTCAATTACACTTACATTGCTTTAAATCTGTATCGATCTCATATACTTTTTAAAAAAAATATTACTTTGGCTATCTCCCTATCAAGAAAGTTGTCTGTCTGTCTTATAATGTAGAAACGAAGTATACAATCAAAACAATTTTAGAAACCCAGTAAAATGCATCATTTCCCTTCAGTGGGGGGAAAAAATCAAAATTACGGTCTGTTTTAAATGAGTTAAATTTTATTTGCTGCAAAAATAAATGATTTGAGGGGCAGCCTGGCAATCCCCATTATCATCATCATGATGTAATGTAACCACCACCACCACCACCTCTGGGAAGACCATTCCAGAACGGAAATGTCACCACTGAGAAGGCTATGTACTTAATAGGTGTTGATTCAGTGTGTTGACTAGACTAGGGAAATTCAGGGTATTCAGAGCACTTTCAACGAACGCAGAATTGTCTCACTTGCCAGTTGTTAAGAGCTGTGGCTACAAATGTTGCCTTCTTTCACATCAGGAGGTGGCTTCCAATAGTGCTTGCCCTTTACTGGTTTTGACCCCAGACTCAAACTGAGTCAGAGCAACAGGATAAAGATGCTACTCATCCCAGTGATCCTTCCAATGCCATTCATGAGTTATTTTTCCAAACAGCCTATGCAGAAGTCAAACTTGGCATTTTGCTCCCTCAGTGTTGGAAGATCAAAGCAGGCAAGGCCTTCCAAAAGGACTGGAATTTGCTCTGGAGCAGGCTGCAGTGCTCAGTTGCATTCCCACAGCAACTCTTAACCAGTTGGCTGGCTGGGTGAAGGGGGGGTCACAAGAGAATATTCTCTTGGCTGCAAATGCACAATGAGTAAGTGAATATGGATTTCACAATTCCAGGATGAAATAAAAATGTCCTCTTTTTGTGCTCAAAAGTCCCCCTTCCTTCTCTTCCTCTGCCTTAACAGTTATTCCTTCTGAATAGTTGAATGTATAAGCTGTAGAATTAATGCAGTCCATGGGGTCGTGAAGAGTCGGACACGACTGCGTGACTGAACAACAATAAGCTGTAGAATATATTTCCTTCAAGTATATGGCAGTGAATAAATTGTTTCTTTTCCATTTCCAAAACTATGTTCCATTTTGATAGATAGTAGTATTTCAGTTGTTATTTGAATTTGGTATAAAGTATGCATGCAAAAATTGGGAATTCCTGTTTCGCATTATTACTACAGTTGAGCAATAAAATTTTTCAAGGTGCAAAAAAACATGAAACATAACTATTGGTAGGGAATCAGAGATTTCTAAATTTATAAATGTTTGTTTGCAAGTTCTATATATTTATGAGACTCCCAAGCTTATAAAGGCTGGTTTGGAGACCCTTTTTTTGCCTCAAAAGTTGAACTGGCATTTTCCAAATTTTATTTCCATCAGGAGGCAGGGTCTGGACAAAAGAGGGGGGGAAATTAGAACATCTTATGCTGTGCATTCGATAAGCATAAAGGATCATCATGCCTTGGAGTTAGCATACAATATATACCCAACACATATTGCAAATGAGTTCCATAGGTTTGCTGGAGAAATGGCATTTTGTACAGTAGAGCTGGTATTTTGAAAGCTGCCAAATTTAATCTCAGTGGCTAATAGCTTGATTTCATGATGCTCCTTTTACACCTTTTTCTCAAAACACTTAATGAGATGATTCTCAGTGCAAAAAAAAACTTTCTGGAATTTCAAGCTTGTCAAGTCACTGAAACATTTCTGAAGGATAGGTCAGCACAATTGACTTCATTTTGCTGATCTGGATCTGCTGAAAACTACCTATTTGAATCCAGGCAAAGGAGTTAACCAGCACTTTGCCCTAAATTTTTTTGCATGAGATTATGGCAAGTTTTCAGGAACTGGCAAAATGGTGGCTCTCAAATTGTGCTCTCAGAGACATTCTCCTATTGACATCAGCGGTATGTTCAAATACACTGATGCATAAGATGCAGAAGAAAATGTAGTACAAAATCCTCTACAATCTAGAAAAATACGTGATTTTACTTAGCAGAAAATTAGTTGAAGAACCCAAAATGTAACAATAGAGAAGTTATCACTTTTTAAAAAAAGTATCTAAATCTTGTGCAGAAATAACAGCAATCCTTTCTTTCTTCCCTTCTCCTCCAAAGCAGTTTTGAAGCCAGGATGAGTTGAAAGAAAAATATTAACGTGGCAGAGATTGGATGACCAAGTGACCCCATTTCAAATTCTGGACAGCAGGAGATGCTTGAAACAGGCAATAACAAGCACAAGAGACATACAAAACCTCTCTCATCTGCTAAATTCTCAGCAATGCAAAAGCAAACAAAAAACTCCTGTCCAAACATCAGTGAGTGTAGCATTTTATTAGCCAGATCAGGTGGTAGTTGTTAGCAATACTTCCTAAAGAGTTCTTCTCACTGTGCCTTCTAACCCTGAAAGATCACCAGGATTTTATAGGGGATTGGGAATAATATTCCAGGCACAGATACTGATCAGAGCCAGTTCAATTGTTTGCTAATCGCCTCTGTTTTATAGGGTCCTCCCATGGGACTTTACTCTTCACTCTGAGGAGCTTGAACATTCAAAAGTTGTGTCCTTTCCCCCAGTTCTGTAGAGGTTAAATATAGGCATGACAATGAATGCGATTTCACCACTACGTATACATACGAATAGTGAGGAATCAGAGATGGAGGGAGATCAGAAGTCACTTGTTCCATTCTCCTGCTAAAGTGATAAGAAATCTAGAATCAAGACCTCTTCTGTTGGAAAGACCCCTATCCTGGGAGATCCTATAGGTTTTTGTACTCAATCAATATAAAGCTTGTCATTTCATATCTTGCAATGCCCAAATATATATGGATCTTTTAGACTACAACTACCCATAGAAGCCCCATTTTGGTTCCTTTATTCAGCAAGAGACAGATCACCATCTGTCATTATCAAATAGAGACAAAAGAAAATTAGGAGGAACAGAGCCATGACAGAGTTGCAGTGGGCTTCCAAAAGAAGACTACCATACAAGAATTCTGGTTCCTTTTCAATTTCCTGTTGTTTCTGAGCCAAATATTGGTAAGGACACAGGCATTCTCTTAACAGTGGAATGGAAAAGAGAAGAGGCATAGATCAAAACTTTAGATCCAACAGATGTAATTCTTCTTGCTTCAACAATGCTGAAAGGCCACCATAGTATGGCACGTACATTTAAGCCATTTTATTGCTGGTTCAGACTCCAAGGATTGCCACAGATATACTCTTAAACAAGAATCTATTTCCAAGAGAAGGCCATTGGACCAGTTCAGACTTCTAATTCAAACCTTCTGATGAAAATACACTGATGCAGGATTCTGATGAAGAGTTCTGCAGGATACAAATGTCAGCATGTGCCAAAAACTAAAAACCTGGCCCAAAAGTTGCGATTGTCAATCTTTTTCTTTGGGCCTTTCATCATTTATGCTTTATCTTGGTATAATAATTCCTTGATAACAGCAATTTACTCTTTGACCCCTCAGGACTGCCTTCATTTCAGTCCCAAGCCATAAACAACAGACTTATAGCTGTCCTTAACTATAAGATTTTTAATGAAGTTATATCCTCCTTATTCTGGCACCATGAAATGGTACTCTTGTGGAGTATGAAATCTATTAGGTTTTGTTGGAAGGCAGTGACTAGGAACAGAGGCAAAAGAAACTGAAGAGCTGGCAATGGGGGCAGAAATAAGGAAAATACTGTTTTTTCCTGACTCAAAGCTACATGGATAATTCATTAACTCAATAGGGGAGAAAGGTCCTCTCTTTCTATATTTCCTAATTCCATGTTTTAAATGTTGGTGCCAGAAAAAACATACTTTCTGTTTCATGTTTAATAGCAAGCCAAGCATCTAATTTTTCAGCTTATTATTTTTAAGCAATTAAAAAAACCCCAAACCTCAGACCATTAATGCAGCTGAAACCAAATTATTTAAAGGGGAAAAAATTCAAGGGGAAAAGAATAAGCAATCTCACAAGAAAAAAAGACAAAGCTGACCTACACCCTCCCTAAAAAAATCATATAAGATAATAAAGAGGAAGTTTTACAGGGCTGCCCTATACTTGCTTATGTGGTAGTAAACCTTATTAAATAAGCATGTACAGGATTACAGCTTACGTGTCTTGTATGCTTTCATAATCCCAAGTTGGAAAAAAAATCTATAGAAATTTCTTGGTAATTGAAGGATGATGTTAAAAAAAAGAACTTTCTCTTGTACTTTTAAATTCTTAAACGAGCTTCTGGTCCAGCCAGTAGCTTTGAGTCGCTGTTTTCATTTATAGTTTTCTTTCCTGAATTCTGAAAAAAAAGAAAGAAATCTAGTAAAAGTAGTGAATTAGGCAAGACATTTCAAACCAGAATTTAGGTGCTTTTCATTCACTTATTTCTAACTCCTCTTTCAAAAATGATAGGCAAAGCATTGTATAGAATCTAACTATGTTATTTTTAATTTAAAACCCCAACTGAATGTTCACAAGACCAAATTAAATGCCATGAAAGGGCACGCAGTTTGCTTGCCAGATATGGCAGGATGTCAGATGTTAGTGTTTAGAAGAACATGGTTCTAGGTATGAGGCCTGATGCATTTATTCAAAATGGCTTTTCTCAAAGCATTGGATTAAATCTCCTGCTGGACAACAGGGTTTGTAGTCCAATGTGTCAGATGGGGGAGGGAGCTTTTCAAGCATTTTCAAGGGAAAGGGCAAGAAAAAGCAAAGGAAGTGGTAGAGGAGAAACAAGATGGAAATTATGTAGCAGCCTAAGAAGAGATATAGATAATATCTGGTAATCGATATACTAGACTTCAGCTCCCATCATCCTTTACCACTGGCCAGGCTCATTCAAGAATTGGAATTCAACACCAAATTATTGTTTTCATGGTACAGAAACCTTTTTTAAAGCCTGAAGTACGGATTTGCTTAGAATGCAATCCAAGTTTCAAAATTGGGCTTGAGGTCTGACGTGTGAAGCAGCAGAAGGAATTCTTGGGCCTGGAGCAAACAGAGCCAACTCTGGTTCGAAAAAGATAATGCTGGCACATTGGAATCCTGTCCCATTGGCCTTTCCTGGAGGGAAAGAGTGACTCACCCACAGTGAACAGCTTGTAATAACTCCTTGGCAGTCAGTTGTGGTGAGCTAATGAAAGACTATGGGGAGGACCAACTTTGCAAGGCTGAGTTTCTTCAAGCAGTCTCCAAAGGCGACACACCTTTTCCCAGCAGGGAGATGATGGGCATTTAAACAGAAGCGGGGTGGGGGGGAAATCACTCCTTTATTAATGCTTCCCACTCACCTTTATCTAAGTCGATATTCTTAGCTGGGAGAATCCTATTATGTTCAGCTTTCTCCTTCATGATATTGTTTTTGTAATCTGCAAGGAGGGAAATTGGTTCAGAAACTGTAATTTAAAAAAGAATAATCTACCTTCATGTTAAAGTTAAGCAATCATATAGACTGATGAGCATAGAGGACTGAAGAATCCACTGTAGGTTTGAAGTTTCAGGGTAAAGACACATCTTTACACCTAGAGTAAATTTGTATATTAAGTGAACATTTTAGCTTGCTTAACCATAATTTGTTGAAGAAATTACAAGTGGCTGTGGATGGTGCGCCAAGTCATAAAGCAGGGTTTGCAAAATACAATGGTTTGTTCACAGTGTGTGTTAATGCCAAACCAAACTGGCATAGTTCAGTATATGGAAACAGAACATGTGAAAACATCCACTTCTCAAATCTACATCCTCCAAGACTTACCCAATTTAATATCTTCACTTCTGTAATTTGACAAATTTGTTGCATCAAATGGAATCTCCCTAAGAGTCAATTCTTTCCTGCAAAAACAAATGCAAAATTATAACTGTATTATTTTAATTGTTATTATACACAATATCTGTGAAGACTCTCACTCGTCCAGGGTAATTGCATCGCAACAAAAGTTTAAATTGAGAAAGCCTTTTGGATAAAAG
>JANHZU010005128.1:4378-18498 GCA_032468055.1 Acrochordus granulatus | reverse complement strand
CAAAGCTCCATTTCAAAACGCAGTATAAATGTGACACAATTATCACTTGGGCAGGCAGAAAATGAGAAAATTACCTTTATCTTTTAAATAATATTTTTAATTAATGAAATTTCTGCCCAAAGCAGAATCAAGATTTCACATTTTTGAGATAAATCTTTGGAGTTATCCATCCCTCTGGGGGGTTTTTCAAGCCAGCTTTCTTCCATACCCTTTCCAGTTCTTTTTCAAATTTTTTCTATAAAGAAAGGAGAACAGAAAATCAAATTCTAGCTTGGAAATGAGGCTTTCATTCAAATTATTCATGTACAGATCTAAATGAGTTTTGGCTGTAATCCTGTTGCACAATGTTCCTGACCCTAACCCTACTTATTTCTGAGCAAATGTAATACCACCTTTCCAATCAGAAGGGTGAAAGAATTAAAATTATATTAAAAGCTAACAGAGCCCTAACAATGTAAGAGGTTTATCTGAGGAATTAACTAATTTTAACTAGCTTCCAGAAAGCTATTAACAATGGAGCCTTCAATGAGGAACCATTTCATAAATCTAGGACCATCACAGAGATACTAAGCCTCTGGGTCTCTGTTCCCTCACTTTCAGGAACAAGGAATTACTAAAAAATTTTTGTGGCAAAAAGGCCCCAAGCAGAGCATTTGGTCAAGAGTATCTATGTGCCAATTTTTTAATATCTATAATAGAGATGACACCATAGAAAGGCCCAGGAGATATTCCACATCTAGTTTTTAACCTCCCCAATAGTGTTCCAACCCATTTTTCATTCCAATTATGATCATGCTATCTTGGTAGCTGAAGATAAGTGATTGAGTCAATCATGACCATGCAGTGTTGCTGCGCAGAAGCCCATGTTTCTTGATGCATGTTCATCAAGAGAGGAAAGACTCAGTTATGTTGTACAGACATAAAGTGCTCTTCACTTAGAAGTCAAAGAGTGATGGGAATTCATTACCTCTCCAACTAACCTGTTTCCGCCACATCCGCTTTTCCAAGATTTTTCTCCGCAAAAATTTTGTACGTTTCATCAGCTTCTTGTATTTGTGCCTATTCATTTTCCTTCTTCGGATCTTCAAAATGTTTCTACATTCCATTCTGGGCCGGTTCATCTCCCCACCTTGGTCTGCCTCCTCCTCCTCTGCCTCAATGCCCTTGGAAGGTGCTGGGAGGTCATATTGTTGGAATGGCTGGGGACCTTTCCTCTCATGAATGTTTATGATGCTTCCATTTTTAGGGAAGAAATATTGGACAGTCAGCCAGCTTTCAAGGGGGGAGATAGACATTTTGCGAGGGACCAGTATTTCTTCTAATTCAGGGTCAAGTGTAAACCATTGGTGGGGATGAGTTCCGTTTTTGCTTGAGGGATGTGTGCTGTAATTTGCCATAACTGTTGCTCTAAGAGGTGGAAGGGAAACAGATGGTCTTGACAGAAAATACCCTACGGACAAGTGAGAATGAAATTCATAAATAGATATTTGTGAAAATGTCTATACATGGTTCTCCTAGACTGTCTGCCCCATATAGCAAGATGACTCAAAGTGCACACAGAAAAGAAAGCATGTGTGTAATCATCTCTTCATACCCCCATGTAGGATTTGTACAACATAATTTAAAACTCGGATTAACACAACAGTTATATTCCCACACATGAAAAGCTCAAACAAATAAAATTAATGGTGGCTTGTTCACAGTTTGCTAAGACATTGACTGGGTTTCCCATAATATTTTATTTTTCATATTTCTGAACTACCCATCTCCCTCACCAAGCATTGCTCTCAGTTAAGAAAAGGCTACCTGCTATCCAGGCTAGACAGCAAATTTTGTTTATTCACATAGAAGAGAATGAGGAGAAAAAAGCTCTGAACATGTGCAGCTTTACATTTTTACCTCACTAAAGACAGCCAAGAGCCACCACCAGATTGGAGTTTCCTTTTGCTTCCCTATTTGCATCACATGAACTCCTGATTAGCTCCCTGTTCAATCTTGGCTAATTTCAAAATATAAAGCAGAGACAGGACACCACCAGGAAATCATAGGGCTGCAGCCAGACTACTTTAAAAAATAATATATAAGATGGCAGGGGCAAACTAAATATTGCCAAGGAAACTATATTGTTGTGTCCTTAAGAACTAAATGTGAACCAGAGGCTGGGTGACCTTGTCATTCCTAGTGAAAGGATGGTAAGAATGGAAAAGACCATTTTCTGTCCCAAATACTGACTACCACCCAAATCACAGAACAGATTCTTGCCAAATAGGAAAGTAAGTCACTCTCTCAGCCCAACTTACCTCACAGTGGGGAAAATAGTAGGAGGAAAAGAGGATTAGGTATCTTAGTTGTCTTGACTCGTTTATAAATAATAATAAAGGCGATAGACAGAGAGACAAAATACGCGCTCTGGGACAAGCAGACCACCTCGATTCGCCGAACTTACCTGCATGTCGCGATGCCCTCGCGAAGTGCGTCGCCAACCGAGAGACCAACATGTCGAGGCCGTCTAGTAAAAATGAAAAAACAAAGTTGGTATTAGTAGTCCACTTGAATAAAGGCTCTTTTCGGGCAAAATAAGGCCTAAGACAGGCCTTCGAGCTTTTAGACGGGCCAGGCCCCGTTTTAAAAGCAAAGAAACAGGAAGCGTTGCGCGCGCTCTCTCTTACGGATTTGTATCCCCACAAACGCATTTGTATCTACACACATAAATATATATAAATGCCTCTCACACATACATAATCTTTCTCCTTACCGTCACGGTTACCATCAACGAGAACTCGGGAAACAATATTCGCGAGCACTTCCGGTAGGGAGTCTTGGTCCGTCTGTTTTACAGTCCCTCCCGGAAACGCGCGCTCAAGTGGGATGTTCCCCTCCTCTGCTCCTCCCTTTATTGTCTCTGCTTCCCTCCAGTGATCAAACAGCGCAGGAAAAGGCGGATGACGACAGATGGAGATATATTACTAAACGATGCTTTTGCAATAGGGATTTCTAGTGTTATAGAAATACACTGCCAGTATATCCATATTTCTGATATTTATATATTTCCACCCACCCAGCAGCTTAAGGTAGTACCAATCATATTCCCTCCTACTTTTCCCCACAACCACCCTGAAAGGTAGTTGGGGCTGAAAGGAAGGGACTGGCCCAAAGTTACCTGATGGGCTTCCAGGGCTGAGGATGGACTATAAGCTGCTCCTTTATCCATTTCCAGGTGCTATTCTATCACTCAACTGTTTACACTCGTTTCCAATGGGGCCAGGCTTTAAAACATAGTGAAGGCTGGGTGATGTTGTAGGAAGTTATAAATCACTAGAGAGGAGACAGCCTGAGCAGATCTCTCACCAACTGAAGTTCACAACTATGTGGCAGATCTTTTTGTAAACTAACAGAATTTGGGGAAAGAAATTGCTATTCAATAGTTGACAACCAGACACAGCTTCAGAGTTCCAAGTTTACTGATGAGTTGGAAACCAGTTGTTTGCCTAAACACACATTGTGACTCAGAGATATTACAAGGGGAAAAACAGTCTGGGCTAATCATTATGGTCCAATACCATGTTTCTGATTTTACATCTGTTGATACTTTCTCTTCCTGTGTGAGTAATGTTCTGATGGCCATAGAAAATAATCAGCATTCAAGGTATTAATAAAATAAACAATTAAGGGCATAGATGACCAGGGAAAACAAGGATTTAAGTGGCATTCTGTATAATTCATGTTGTTATTCTTCCAATTTGAAAATGCTTAAGATCCGAAACATGGCTAGTTCATATGCTTTGAAATGTTTATGCACACTGGGAATTGCAGATTTTCTGTCTTGGGCCAGACAGAATTCCAACAAAGGTAGATCAGGGACAAATCTGCAGTTTGCTGCCCAAATAATTCCCAAAGGGAAACTGACCTGACATTTAAAAAAACATATCCAGAAAGAATACTATCTTCTAAATACTCCTTGATCTGACTTTATTCCAATCAGAACCATGTTTCACCACGGAATACCTAGGGCATCCTTTTTTCTTACTTAAAATTTAAATTAAGGACCTTTCCTTTCAGTCTAGCTCTAAGAAAATATGAAAGTATTTGGGGTTATTCTGCCTGAAGCTCTAAGTAAACAAACCTTTGGCCAACCCAGAATACAGGATGAAACCCTTTCTGCTTTTAGGGAAGTTTTGATGAGAAATGCCACTTTAAACCAAATGAAATTTATGAAGAGGTAAAGACATCCTAAAACAGAACCTAAAATCTTTGAGACTGCAGAATAAATTATTTTCATACCATCTGCTCCAGTTAAGAATCTTGAGCTTGAGAACATCTTCAAAGTGCACTGCAGAAGAATTTTGGCTTGCTGCCTGGAAATATACCATATATTTTTAAAAATGCTTTATCCCATTTGTGAGGGCTTATTATGGGAAATTTCTCTTCCAAAATATCTGGAAGCTGCCATGTCAAGTTCACCCACCACACCACATTCTAGCTATTCTATTTTTTTATTTCAATTCTTCTCCCTGGCTTTTGCTTCATCCACATAGCTCTCATGCTCAATGGCAAAAAAAAAGCAAACCAAATCACTTAAGGTTTTTTGGCATTGACCAAGGCCAGTTATGTGTTATGAATTGCTACAATGTGCTTTATGCAGAAAACCACAGAGAACATTTAAGTATATTTTTGATAATGAAGGCAAAGCAGAGTGACATAAAAAGAAACCAAAGCGACACCCAGAGATCCAATTTGACTCCAAACTTCAATGTGCTGCTCCATGTAAAGGAGAGACAACATAATTGAAGGCTTAAGTAAAGATCTGGAACAGGGAAGGAGAAAAAAATCACAAACCAGAACAGCCATTTGAAATAGGTTCAAGAGTCCAAGTCTGAACATTTAAATACAAAATCAAATACTTTAATGAAATTAAGGAACAGGAAAACAGCTCAGATATACCACTAAAACGGATATTCTTTAGCTGCATACATTTCTTTTTTAATATAAACCCCTTTTCTTCAGCAAGCCAAGAGCAGACAAAAACAAACAGTTCTTCAGACTTTTGAAAGATCCTGAGTAAATTTTATTACCTAAACCACATAAAAGGTTATGTTCTATGAAATCATCCCCAATCCAGAACTGGTGGCCAGCACCAGAATTAAAAAAAAAAAAGATCATTTCCAATAATGGAATCTAAATACTATTCCAGAGTTCTTTCTGCTGGGGACAAAAAAACAAAAACAAAAAAAGTAGGCCTGTTGTGGAAGAAACCTCTAGTCAAGGAATGTAAACATTTGCATTCTCAGGATGCAGGTTCCCAGTTCCAGAATTTCATGAAACACATGTGCACTTTTAAAGGGTCAAAACTTTCTGCCATCCTTCCCATTTCAACATCATATACCTTCCCCCCAAGATTGCCTAATATAGGCACTGAGTGTTAAGAATCCTAAAATCACCTTCTGTAATAACAATGCAATCAGATTCACTGCAACAAAAAAGAGAGAGAAAACAAAATGCTTTAGCACCAAGCAATGTCATTGAGGTGACTTTTCAAGATCCTTTGAGAAAGAAATTTAAAAAAAAATCGGGAAGAGGGATAGCTCAACCCTCTGAACAGTGTCCCCGAGGTTTTCCTCCACAGAATCCCAGCCAGGCCACAATCCTGCTTTGACCACTCAAAAGAACATCACCAGTCTAGCATTAAGCAGACACAAAATCCAGCAGACAACCAATCACCCTGTCAAGTGGGTCCAGAAACAGCCAGAGAATGCCTCCCAATCCTCATCTATGCTCCTTTATGGTCCATGCCAGGCAGGCTCTTAATTAGGCAACATGTTTGCAGGGCTCCAGAATCCAACATTGGACAAAAACAGGGGCTTGGCTGAATCTGGGAGAGTCGGGAGCTTTGGCTGTGCTTTGTCTGACTTCATCTCCGGTGCCGACTGTGACCAGGGTGATCTCTCTCATAGCGATGGCTGGGCCTATCATAGGAGTGGGGCCGCTCTGGCCTTTGATCTCTGTAGTAATGGCTCTTCTTCCTATATTTGCCAGAGTGGTCAGAACGTTCCCTCGAGCGGCTGCGGGATCTTGAGGAGCTCCGGCTACGAGACTTCCGAGCTTTGGGAGAGCCATATTTGTATCCCTTGGCTTTTTTGTAGCTTCGCATCTTCGAGCTTTTGTAACTGGAGGCAGTGTGGCTGAACTGGTGGGGAGGAGAATCACTGCGGCTCCTTGAACGGCTGTGGGACTTGGAGCCACTGGATGGGGTATAGCTTTCACTCTTCCTGGAGCGGGAAAAAAGGAAGATATCTGACACCACCCAGAAACAGGGCCCTACCAGTACAGATTTTATTTTAGTCTTTATTTATCATACTTAGGAACTGCTAATCTCCCCCAGATAATGTCTCTAGCATTTAAAAATTAGAATTATTTGCCTAGGTAATGGTATGCTTAATCATGGAATGAACTACAAGTATATTGCTAAGGCGTACAATCTTGGTGTGAGGACTGAAAAGGCTGGCTTCCTATTTATTGGCTGACTTTAGCCATTAAAAATGAGGGCTAATGCCCAGCTAACAAATGTCAGCAATTGAGGGAGAAACCAAGAGACCCTGCTAAGAGGATCTCCATCTTTGTGTTGGAGGATAACTATGCCTGGATTGGCAATGAGCTAGGCTGGCCTGCCAAGTGCTCTGCCTGAGGGCTTAACACATTCAGCTTAGCATTCACCAGCTTATTTCATTTATTACAAAGATCCCCTGGTTATTCTTGTCCCTAGAAACGATTGCCGAAACAACCAAAACACAACTTCAATGCACAGCCTTTTGGTAACTTACCTCTGTTTTGGAGAAGGTGAATGAGAAGGTGATCGAGAGTAGCTCTGGTCTCTGCTTCCACTTCGACTCCTACTTTCATGGCCTTTTTGAATGCTGAAAATTCAAATAAGGGAAGTGATGCTATAGACATTTTTTCCCCCTTCTACCCCTCTCATCTGCTCATTCTTTCTCACGGTATACCCAATGAACTTTCACGGCACAGGATAATCTTAAAAATGGGTCTCACTAGAGCAGTGTTTCTCAACTTTGGCAACTTTAAGATATATGGACTTCAGCTCCCACAATTCCCCAGCCAACCATGCAAAACCTGCATTATCCTAAGCTGCCCCAGCTCTGCTCCCCTCCCCAACATTAATCCAGTTAAGCAGAGGAGAATGTTCAGCACAAAACCTTACCCATTCACAGGACTATTGGACCTTAATCTCTTCATCCCTTCTGCCTTCCTCTTAGCATTTTTGACTAGCGGCACAGGAACTGGAGAAGGCTTAGTGCCTTTACTGTCTTTTGGAGATTCTAAAGAAAAAGTAACAAAGTTAAGGAAATCCAGCCAATCCAGGAAGTTTTATCCAGTTTTAGATACCATTACTTGATTCTCAGGCTAGGGTATATGAAAAAGAATCTTTAGGAAACTAAAAACAAGTACCCTGGGACCCAATTTTAAGCCTGTAAGTTCAGCTATTCAATGAGACATGCAACTATCCATGTCTATAACAGATGATTTACAAATTCTGCTGGACTTGAATACAGCCAGCATGTCAGAGACGGAGGGCTGGGTCAGTTCAAAATAGAAATTGAGATTTATTAGACCATTCTGTACACCAGCTAAGACACTGCCGCAGTGTCCAAGCAAGTGCCTTTTCCTTTGATGGATTTTTTTTTTCCAAGAAAAAGCCTAAATTCAGGACAAGAAAGACTCACCTGTTTTGGGGGCTGGAGAAAAACCTGATACGGCATCAAGATGGGGTGCTCCATCCGGCAAGAGACCTTTGGCCTGTGCTTTTGCTTCTTCAATAGCTAGCCTCTTCTTCTCAACACAACTTTCCAGAACTGCCAAATCAACCTGATAGTAAAGAAAGAGACAAGGCTTTAGGACAACCTTTACCATGAAAAGGCTGCACAGAAGGGAAGAGAAGAAAACAGGTGGGATGGGGAGGGAAAAACATGAAGCGGGACAGAAGGTAAGATTATTTTTTGGACAATATTCTATTGCACACAAAAACTAAATTTGTGTGTAGCAGTGGATAACTTTTCCTGCTTTGAAGATGGCCAGGCATTAAAAAATGGACTTCTTGAAAGCAGCTCTGAAGCCTCACCAACAAGGAATGGGCTTAAGGATCACCAATGGCCCTCAAAGCACTGTAACAAAATGCCCATGATTGACCCATGCCTTCTTTCTTAATGCATAGGGACTGTGAGTGGATGTACAGTGGTTTTACTTTGTTCATTCTCCACAGAAATCAGAGTAGGGTTTCTTTTGCTGCCAATAGCAGAGGCTTGAACCCCAGCCTTGAGGATTGCTGGATGGATAAATATGTGGATATCTGTAACCTTCCCAGACACAAATATGGTAAAAGAGAATCTACTAACCAACTTCTGTGCCCTCACATTTGGGAAATGCACCACAGAGGCAGCAACAAACCTTTTTCCGGGTGTAGAGCTGTAAAATTTTCAGGCAAATCTCTTGAATCTCCTCCTCTGTAGCCCCGAAGAGAAGAAACCAGTGAGGACGATTTGGAAGAGGAATCTACAAAGAAAAGACATAACCCACCATCAACCACCCTTCACATAAGAATCAGTTCCCCCCACTGTATGCTGCTTTGTAGTGTTTACAACAGGTTGTAATGATGGGTTGTTGCTCAAAATTGCAGACAGCATTCAAACTCTCAAGACTGCTTCCTTAAATAAGACATTATGAGGGTTGAGCTAACATCAAAGTCATGAATTTAAAGAGAGCGCAGAAATGGGAGACTGAAAAAGAACTAGTTTTAATTGGTATCATCCTGATGTTTGGTAACTCTTTATACCTCAGGGACATTAATAACCAATCCTTTGATTTCTAAAAATTTAAAAATTTCCTGATTGGTGTTTAAAAAAAGGCAGTTTTCCCCACTTACAAAGCTTTAAGGAAAACATGCTTTTGTATCGAAGTATAAAGCACTGAATTGCAATCTCACTCAGAGCTACTAGTACATTTTTAAGGTGTTTCTGAATCAAGATGTCCAGGACTGAAAACAGTGAACTCAATTACTTCTAAGTAACTTTTCTTTCTTTGCCTAGTTTCTTACACTATCCCATTTTTTTTTCCATGAGAAGAAAAAAAATCATTCAATGATTAATACAAAAAAAAAAAAAAAAGATCCACCGAAGCAGGAGTGGTCAGAACTCCAAAATCCTATTTTTATACAGGCTAATTTTATATACCAACCTCAAGAGTCCTAGCAGCAAGGTAAATACAGGCACACGCAATAGTCTCTGGGTGAAATCTCACAAAAACATCTGTCCGCAGACTGTCATTCATGTAATTCCTGAAAAGATTGAGAGGAAAAAAACAGAGGAAGATGTTGCTAACCTGCCACAAATTCTTTCCTATACTAGCCTCATTTTCCATCTGACAGAGCTGACTTTTTACAGTTAGGTTGGTTTGCTCGGTAACCCTGTGAATTCCAAGATGGAAAAGAAGTGAGATGCTTTATCCCACAGAAGAGCATCAATTTAGAACAGGTTGCATCCAAACTTGGCAACTTTTTAAGATATGTGAACTTCAACTCCCAGAATTCCTCAGCCAGGAATTCTGAGAATTAAAGTCCACACATCTTTAAGTTGTCAAGGTTGGACACTTCTGATTTGGAATGTTATCAACTGCATGTGGGCGTTTTTATGAAAGAGAACCTGTTTTAACTTTCCTCTTGGCTACAATCTGCTGGCCTGGTCTTACGCAAAGCACAAGGTTAAAGTTATCAGTTGGTACAAGTTGTAGTAATCAGAAGAAGACCGTCTCATAATGCGGCAAATACAAAAGCAAAGAGTCTCAAGGAGCAGGTTCAACTGTTTTTGGAAGGAGAAACCCAGATCTTTTCCAACAGCCAGCTTCTTTTGTTGCAAGCCACTTCTGAAAGGGAACTTGTCCATTTGGGAAAACAACTTGCTCAAAATCCATTGGAGACAGCAAGCCAGAACATTTCCATCCTGATGTACTGTTGTTGCCGACGGACCATGATTCAAGCCAATTCAAGCTGATTTTGGTTGTTCTTGGGCCGCTCTAGTTACCCACTGCAACAAGGTCTCAAAACAAATGTTCACAAAATGAAGCAAGGGTATAAATATTGCACATGACCTACGATCAGTCCATTTTGCATACTAGAACATGAAAAACAATGTGAGCATCACAGCATATTTTTACAAGCTAGATATTTTCAAAGATTTTTCCAAGTTGTTGTCCACTGTATCGGATTATTGGAGCCTAAAACATAGACTGTATTATATTATGAGCAACTATTTCTTGTAAACATTTATATACAGAAGAATTTTTACTTCCAGGCTGTATTCTTTACTATAACAAGGACAAAGTCTATCAATTAAACCTGTACTTGGGACTAAATAGTTGCAATTTTGATTCTAAAAATGGAAGAAAGCAGAAACAGGCTGGGCTTTTGAGGCAGACCTGTGATTATTTAACAGGAATGCCTTTTCTCCCACACATTATTTAAGCAAACCAGAATATTCTGAATGGCATTTTTGGTCAACTCAATTGTCTGGGTCACAGAACAAGTTGAGAGGAAAAAGTTGAAGGGATTAATAACCACCATTCTCAGACATTAGAGCCGCAAGAAGTTGGGACCAGTTGTTCAACTAACTTTTGGATGTAGCTACTTCAGTTTAGAAGACACACTAAAATGAAATTGGTGTGGTGGCTTCCCACAGCTACAGGAGCTAACTATTAAGGGCAGTACCTGGAAACAACTAAAAAATATAGTTTATTTAGAATGGGATCTTGGATTTCTTTTCCCACCTCCTCCTTCGGGCATCAACAATTCCAGCACAGAATAAAAAATTCTAATTCAGTAACCTTGAAGGAATTCATTCCAGAAAGCAGTAAAATGGTGATGGCAAAAATCCAACTTCGAAAGCCCAAACAGAAGACCTGGCCCATCACGTTATGTGATTTCAAGAGTCAGGACAGTTGACGTTTTTTTTAAAAAAAAAACTGCAATACAATACAAAAGCACAAGAGATTTACAGATGCAATGATCGGCGTTCAGAGCCCCCATCCCTCCCTCCCACCCTAAACCTCAGAGACAATTTTAAAAAGCCAAGTTTAGTAAAAAAACATTTGCATTGAACTAATATCAAACATGGCATCAGAGCATCTTGACAGTTACACAGGCTTATCTGAAAAAGTGTGCAAACAAAATGGTAAAGAGGTTGGAAACAAAGGAAAATAAAAATCACAAGCAGTAGTTCGGCCAGTTTTTACTCTACTAGCGTACGCATACCACCTGTCTAGAGCCAGCCTTCTCTCTGTGGAGCCTGCTTGGGTTTGACTGAAGATGCCAGTAATCCCTGCACCATTGTTCGTGGGCAGCAGAGGAGAAGTCTTAGTCACTTACCCTCAGAGGCTACCCTTTGATCAAAAGAGTACAGAAAAAAAAAAGTCAAAACAGGTTCTCCTTCAAAGCCATGCCAGACAGTTCATAACAATTGTTTTGAGATCAATGTTTACACCCTGGCAGATTCACAGGTTAGCTGCTATCTTTCTTAGAACAAGGGGAGATTGCCTACTACTTAATTTCAGAATCCAGAAAATACAAACATGAAATGGAAAGGATATATTTTAAGAATCCAAAACCTGGCAGCTGGGAATGGGGAATGTTGCGGGTCAGTGAAAGGGGTCAGCTTTCCCCCAAATAGCTATATGCTAAAAGATTGCCACTCCACACCCATGATAAAACAGCAAAGACCACCCACCCAAGGGCCATCACAAATACTGTGAATGGGAGGACTTCTGCTTTCATGCCCTGCTTGAGGCTTGCCCCTTTCTGGAAACAGCCTCCCATGCAAAATGGATTGGGGGGGTCCCCAAAGCACAGATGTTCTCCTCAAAACCCAACAAACCCTTCCCTTAAAACCTCAGCAGTAGAGAAAGGAAGAGCAAAGGGGACAGCACTCTCTTACCATTTAAGATAGTGTCTGAATCTTTTAGCAAAGAGGCCCGTCCACTCGGAGGGACAGAGGGTGGCAATTCCAGGTTAAGAATGGAAGGCCACGAATATGGCAGTGGAGCACACGCACACAGCCCCCAAATATGACACATTCCTGCCACTGCCCCGCTGGCCTCAACAGAAACAAGAAGCATCAACTTACCATGAGGTCTGGACCAGGTGCTGGTTACGTTCACATTCTAATACCTGAAGGTACATAACGATTATCTGGAAGATACGGGTGACGGAGTTATACACGTGATCAAGAGGTGGACAGAGGTTTTTATTTAGAGAGGAGGCCAGCTCATATCCAATTCCTCTTGCCAGACTCCACTGAGCCACATCTAATACATGCCCACCAGAAGCAGAGAAGTGGGACTCAACGTATAGACACACAACAAACTTTTCTCCTATGCATTTATGTTTCCAGCCTGGCTCTCTTCACCTGGGATAAACCCCCTGATCTTCCAAAGAAAATTCAAAGTGGAGAGAGCAAAAAAAAAAACCTGCTCTATCTTAGTTTGGGCTAAGCAAAGCTTGTTAAAGATGAATAAGCCCAGCCAGATGGGGAAGGAGGAAAGAAAGTCAAACTGATTCAAAAGTTGGAGCATATTCTGCAAAGAAAGGGGAATTAAGTGTGCACAGAGACAGTATTTCTACCACAAGATAACCCCATATTCTGATTGCAATGTCCACATTTCTGAAGCTGACAAAACAGATTTTACTGATGCAAAAATGTTACCCAATGTTTTTCGCCATCTATTAAGTTCAGGTTCAGTGAGGGACAATGCAGAGTGAGGGTCAGCCAGCAAGCTTAATACAAGCAGTGTTCCAGTTCTGAGTATCTCAGAAGAACCATCAGTAATTTACTGATAATAATTTATCAAGATGTTGGGCTTGGATCACAAAGATTAGAGATATATGTAATTTGGCTGTGAAGTTGCAAAGAAGCCTGAAGGGGAAAAGCCTCTATGCTCTTTCCTGGCATAACCAATCACAGACAGACAAACCAAGCTGATTGTGAGCTGTGGTGTAACCCAAGCAACACCACCTCTGGTTACATACATTTGCCGAAGAGGCTGCTTGCCACCTCATAGGAGGCTTAAAATTAGAGTTTTGAGAAGATGCAGCTTCTCCACTTCCCCAAATTGCCAGCTTGTTTGAATCTTAAAGGGACAGTGCTCCTATCTTAAATGTTTCTGGGTCCAAAAAAGGAAGCCATGTAGCAAAGCAGAGAGGAAGACAATACTCTCTTTGACAAGGATAAGTGAGCATTTGGGAAGATTTGGTGCATAATAAAGACTTGCTCTGTTACTGAAAAATTACATAGTGAGTTACCAGGACATACACAATGTCACACTAAAGACTTGAAATGAGGAACTCATAACACTAAGATATATTCAACACTTAAAAGGTGAAGTCACCAGTCTTCAGTCACACATGAAACAAGTAGGAGGTATTTCTTCAAATGAAAGGGGGGAAAAACACCAGGGGCAACTCAACAAAGTGTGGGAAAGAAACACGGGAAAACCAAACACAAACCTTGTGAGGATGCTTCACGTGCACACAAAATCCAAGTTCCTTCAAAACTCTCCTCTCTGCCTTGATGATTTGGTTCTTCAAGTTCACATAGTCTTGATCCAGTATCAGAGGTACAGGTTTCCTGCATGGGAAAGAAAGGACTTGCTTGAAGCCCGAATAATGAAATGCCAGAGTTTTATTTCCAGTTTTCATACAATTTGAATGGGAAAATCAGTCCAACTGAAGTCACAACACTCATCCCCTGTTAGAATCTAATGCAGCTGGAGAGAAACGTATTAAGAAAAGCTTGAATCTCCACCTGGAATCCCCAAGATCCTTTTGGTGAATGCCAAGCTGAAATTCATTCTCCCCTAGTCAAAAAATAAGTGTGTCCTAAAGCAGCCCTGTGAAGGCAACTTTTAGCAATTGCACTGTCTCTAGCCAATAGGGCCTCATTTTCACCAGACAGTGATCTTCCTCTTCCTATTATCAGGGGTGAAAAACCTGCAGACAAGAACCCTAGGGACCAGTCTCTTTCCTGAGAAGAGGGGAAGAATCATGGTGAACCTCCTTTCCAAAGTGG
>JANHZU010005127.1:20170-34917 GCA_032468055.1 Acrochordus granulatus | reverse complement strand
GGATTGAAGGGAAGAGGAGAAGGGGACGGCAGAGGATGAGATGGATAGACAGCATAGTCAGTGTGATGGGCATGGGCTTAGGAAGACTCCGAGAGGCAGTGTAGGACAGGTATGCTTGGTGTACTGCAGTCCATGGGGTCGCAAAGAGTCAGACATGACCGTGTGACTCAACAACAACAGCTTATGATAAATAAGGAGGAAATCTTTCAAATGGCTTCTAATTGCAACATCATGAGTTTTGCCATAGAACTGCACAACACCTCCCCCAAATTTTAGTCTTCTATAGTAAACTTTTGTTTGATAAATGTGCATATACAAGTTAAAACTTGATATCTCAGTGTAATGATTTTTATTAAAATTAGTGGCACCAGAAGAATGGGGAAAAGTTTCTGCATGTGGCCATTGAGTATGCATGAATATTTTGGCTGGTCTCATGTGCCCTCAATTATTGTCAATCAAATGTACAATGCCAGGAGATGGTGGGGATCTTTGGGTAATTGACTATAAACTTTCACTGTTCTGTATTAAAACAAAGAGTTTAATTATATATGAAATGCAACTATTGTACAATGGTTCCTGACCTACAAATACTTCAGCTCCGTGGCACTGTCTAATAGAATACCTAATAGACTTATTTTATTATTCAAATAATAAAAAAATCAATAAAGGTTGAATTGTGTTAATTCTGTATGGTATGAGAAAATGAACAGAAATACTATAAAATGTTTTCAGGTAAAAAATACCTGCTATTTTTTATTAAAAAATATAGACATTTTCTGAACTGGGATAAAACTGTCAATGGAAAATTAATGAACTGTAGTGTTCAGAATGCTAGGCTAGAACAAGGGATATTTAGATTGAAATCTATATTCATGTAATTATTAGGTGGCTTTGTACCAAATAATTATTTTGGCTTAACTTATAGATCTGTAACTATAACAGGTCCATCTGTAATCAATATTCTTGTTTCCACATAATAACACATACAAAACAAAATATTATACATAACCTAATTTATTATTCCTTTTCCTTTTTATACCTATATACTGTTCCAGATATCTTTCCTTACCTAAACAGAGAAACAGCATGACCACAGCCAGGCAAAAGAGCACCGGGAAGTGATTTCTAACTTTCTGCCAGGTACCTCATTGATTTGCTTGTCAAACGATAGAAGGGACTCAAAAACTCCCCTTCCCTTCCTACAGGCAGATGAGTGGCTGCTGCCAGGTGGGGAAGGGAGCAAGGAAGGGCACAAGTGTAAGCACAGATGTACTGGCAAAGTATGCAGTTGTGGGATACTTACCTGAGCAACTTGCAACTTTCCCTCTGCAAGATTCCCCATTGACTTTTTCCCTGCAAGCTTCCCAGCAGGTCCAAAGTGAACAGTAGGTTAGTGGGTAGGCAACAAAACAAGGGAGTTCATGAATGGCTGGCATTGCATGAGTGCAGAGGAATTGGTGGAGGATGCATGTGGGAAGAAGAGTTATTCAAAAAACTTGTGACGTTCCTGTTGGGTTCTCTCTTGTCTTGTTCCCTGCAGTCTTTCCACAAACAAATATTTTGTTAAAGGAAAATAGCAAGGTTTGAAGTTGGAAGAAGGAAGTTGGTAATTATATCAGCTCCTTCTGGTTCCCCATTGACTCAGGGAGTGTTGGAAATGAGGATCATGTGACCATGCATGGTAGTGCAGTGATGCTGCTGAACAGAAGCAGCATAATGGTGTTGAGGCAGCATAATTTCCCCAAATTTCACTCCCACAGGAGTCATGGGTCCTGGCATTTTGAAGTTAGCCCATTTGAGTTACCTTGGTTCAAAAATTGTTTCCCTATATTTTCCAAAGTCATCCAACTGAAGGTTAAAAATGATAGACACAAGAGTTTTAGTAGTACACAGATTTTGTGAAAACTTCAAAATGAGCCCTGGACCAGTTCACTTACTAACCATTTAATGGTCTGGTTTAAAGTATGGCTTGTTTTTACTATGTTTTACTGACTAAACCTCAAACAGATCTTTACCAAATACTATGTTACAGTTGGTAAACCAAAATAGTTGGATTTATACATTGTCTATACTTACATCAAATAAACCATATTAGTTAGTGTTATATGTGAAACCAGCCAACGTATATGCTTATAGGAAGCTTATGATGTTGAATATAGTACAATATGCTACCATCACTTCTATGACAGGCAATTTGCTGTTCCAAGAATTCATAGGTTTTATAAAATTCTAGAAAAACATTTTTTAAAAAGAAAATTCTGAATAGGGGGATCGATTTTATATATTGCTCTCCTCAGAAGTCAATTATATTATTTCAGTCATATGAACTGTCATCACAACACATCTTAGTATAGTGTTTAAAGGTTGTCACTTTCCTTCCTTCAATATTCATGATGGATGTCAAATAGTTTTATGTAATCCAAAAGCTTGCATGTTGATTTGATTCAAAGGTAACATATAGCCTGCATAAAGGAGATGTGTAATTTCAGGTAGCAAAATATCATGATTAACCCAGGTATTGGCAATGATGTAACTCTTTATGAAGTTATTTATTTCTCTGTCCTCCAAAAAGCAAACTAATCAAGAAAATTCTAATCATACTTCACTGTATAATTTGTCTGCTTTTTTAATCATTACTTTTCTTGTACAAACATATGGTTCTGGGGGTTCATTGTGTATCATTGATATATAATGGTTGCTGAAACTTTCTTCTCAGGATACTATAATCAAATCTAATTTTTGATCATTATATGAACAGCTTAATCAGATTAAAGATGTTGGGTGGTTCCTGGCCACTGCATGAGATTAAAATGGATTGACTTTTTAAGGTCCTTCCAGTTCTAAATTTCTTTGAAAATTAATTAAAGTAATAGGAAGAGAAGACATAATTTAAGTGCTACAATTAATAGCCTACATTTGCAACTCCAAGGTTACTTCTAAAAGAGTTTTCATTTTTTATGGATTAGGGCTACAGTTACTTCTGAATCTTGCCAATGAAGTTAAAATGTTACGAAGATTGCTATGAAACTGAAATTTTCGGTAGTTGCATCAGCCTTAACTTTTCTTCATAATGCCTTCCTTCAGAAATGATTTAGCTAATAAACAGAATGTACACTGTGGTTAGTTTTAAGTTTTCTCAAAGAGAATGTATATCATTAGCAGGATTCTACCCTTTCCTCTTCTGAAGAATCAAATGTTGCTCTTGTCCTTGTATTTGACTTTAGAGGATAAATACTTTGAGACATTTCTGGTTTCAAAGATAATTCTTCATGAAAGACTATCAAAAAGACAATAAATTGACAGGATGTCACAGGCTGTAAAAGAGCTTCTAGATATCCATATTAGTTTTTTTTTCATACATCAATAGGTTTTTTGTTCTTTTATCACTCCAAAATTTGAACTAAATTTGGCTCCAAGTCAAATATGGTTGTTCTAGAACTGACCTGAAGTGAATCAATTTCTTTTCACAAAATTTGAAATAAATTCACAAGAGAGAGATTGAACTCACTCAGCATTAGTCTTGTTCTTGATTCCCTGTAAAATACTTTATTTTCTTCAATACCTTATACCTAGGAGACATCAGGAAAGAGAAAAGGGTGGCCTCCTCTGTTTTCTTCTAGAATTGTTTCTACATAACTTGTTGGAAATCAACATGAACTTTTCGCTTGAGGAAGAAACTGCAGCAGGTGAAAAGCCTCTTCCATCTTCTCTGTTCCTTGGGGAGGAGCATCTTTCCTTACCAGTTTGTTGCCTTTGTACTCCACAGAACAGAGCTTTACAAAAAATCCACAAGTAGACAGGCAACCTTGCCTTGCTCTGATGTGATTTAGGATATAATCAAATATCCAGATGTCTTTGGCCAGATAATATTGTTAAAATGAGATTATAATAAGAGAAATAGGTATTTATTTCAGTTGATATTTTCAGAGAAACATGAAAATTTTTTTTGAAACTGTAAGGACCAGTTAGGGATATTTTATGAAAAGATGCAGTTCAGATCTTAATACAACAATTCAAAGAATTGGTTTACTTCAGGTCAGTGTTAGAACAACCATATTTGACTTGGAGCCAAATCAGAAGGGACCCTTTGGCTAATGCTGAAAAATATAAACAGCTAAAACAATGCAGCATCAGCATTCCAAAGTGCTGTAAATGATCCTTCTTCCCACATTTTTTCTCAGATACTTGAGAAAAACCCTGCAAACTCTACATTCCAGACAGGATTTTTTTTTAAAAAAAAACTTCTTCTTTTAATGATCTTAGTCAGTAGATTGGCTCTACCCCTCAATTCTTCCAAACTGTTTTGAAGCTGGCCATGACATCATCTTGACTCCCAGTAGCCTCAAATTGCAAATATCCTCTGAGGAGTTAATCAACACTCTCTCTGGCTGACAACAGTCCCACTCATTTAAACTCCCACAGTTCTAGTGATTATGACAATCTCCTTCTAAATCTTCACAATTGGAGATGGAGAGGGGAGAGAGAGAGAGAGACAGACAGAGGCAGATTGAGACAGGGATTAGTCCCCAGCTTCAGAGCAAGTGAATGATGAAGTAAACTCAGCATAACATCAGATCACAAGTACTTTAAAAACTAAAGGAATGAAACAAGAGTCTTGAAACCTAGTGGAAGGCAGTGGATTTGTGAGTAATGACAATGGTAATAATAATAATATTATTAATGGTAATAATAATCTAGATGTATTTGACCCATGATTCTTAGCAAATAGGGAGTCACTGATGCAGTCTCCAAATGAACATAGAGGACAGATGTAAAGCAGGGCTATAATTACTAGAACATTGGGGTGGGAGAGTTGGGAAGGGATAGTTCCTGCTTCACTTTCCTCTACTGGCAGTTTCATCCTTTGCCACTACTCATTCTGATTTTTATGCCCTCTTCACCTTTCATTTATCTAGCATGGGGAGCTTGCAATGAAGACATGTTTCCATGGTGATCTAATAATTATGCCAACAGAAAAACAGACTGACCACAAATTTCAATATTGAACAAACAACATGTCAGTCTTAAAATGTATCAATGGCAGGCAAATGAGCAGGTCTGGAAGTGCTCCTGGGAATGAGATAAAGGTGTCATGTGGAGGCATTCACACATGTCTGAATGACAGGATCCATAATGCACTTGATTGGCTCATAAAACTTGCACCAACATTTATTACTCAAACTCACTTTGTATGAGATGGACAGCAATATAAGGTAGATAGATACACAGACAGACAGACAGATATGTTATTGTGGAAGATTATTGGAAGGCAGCCCAATTTTTGACTGCAGGTTTTTATTGATCATCATGATTAGGATATAGATCTAATGCTCCCACAAATTCTTTAATTCTTTGAAAAACTTGTGTTGGTTTAATTGCAACAGAAACTACATGCTCCCCTAATCAGTTTCTTGAGAAATCTCCAGGTGCTTGAAACCTCTTTTAGCCAGCAGGGCTGGGAAAATTCAAACTACCAGCAGATACTATTTGAGAGGTTAATCACCATGACAGAGATGTGTTCCATCACACATCAATGCTCTGGAGGTGGGATCTGGAGCATGCCCACTCTGTTAGGCCCTACCAGATGAGCATAAACAATTGGAGAAAAGCAATCCTGCAGAAAGCCGGCCCAAATCCTATGAAGTGAGCATAGATAAGATAGCAGTTTTTAGTATCTTCCAGGATGTCATACAAAAGAAGAACAAGTTCTGGTCTCTAACACCTCAAATTCAGGACACTGAATCATTAATTTAAATCACAGAAAAGCAGATTCCAAATTCCTAATTTGGAGTAAGTGCAGTTTAATAATAGAATTAACTGTACAGAGATATGATAGAATCCCATTCATGGAATGATTTCAAATGAAGTTCTTTGTGGGAATGCTTTAATTTAGACTTACACTCAGTGGATTATATTCACTGATCAAAGTAGCCCCTTTCAATTCTATAATTCTGTTTTAATACTGCTTAACATATTGGCCACATTTTGGTGACAAAGCAATTCAGAACTATATAATAATTTGGCTTATGGGAATAAGTAACATGCTGATACTGAGAGATTCAAGTCTTACTGAGTTAAGAAAAATATGTCACTATTCCTGAGTTAATTAAGAGAAATAATTACACTTAAGAAGTATAATTCTCAAAACACTCAGAAAAGAAAGAACAGGCACTGCTCTCTCCACTTTTCCTAAGATATGACATCTTACTGGGCTCTACTTCGATCCACCCACTTCTCTAGGGTCTGGAATCTTGAATAAAGATGGAAGAAAAGCTTTTATCCTCTTATCCCATCTCCTAAGGTGCCACTGTTGCTTCAAGAAAAAGGCATTACATTTTTCTCTGTGTGTGCGTCTGTGTGTGTGCACGCACATACTAAACCCATGGTTGTAGGCTACTTAGGAATGATAAAAGTTCTCCAAGAAGAAGGCAATAATAAATTACCTTTCTATCATGGCAAGAAAACTGCCGAGCACAATTCAAAAACAATTTTACTATCTAATGCAAAGGACTGTATTCATTCGGGTTTTGCTCAGTGTCTCCCTCATGGAAGAAGCTGGTCCAGCACTTTTCCATATTAGTTTTAAAATTCAAGCAAAAAGTCTGTAACATTTTTGTGCTTTTTTGTTAATTTCCCAGATGCATACATTTAATATGCACTACTCCTAACAAGTGATTTTCTTCCACATACAAATCATATACTGTTTTTTGATTTGTGCAGTTTTGTGCCATTTTTGAGTTAGAAATTTTATTGCAAAATTCCAAAACAGGTGAATGCAGGGCACAAGAGCATTGCCATCCATCAATACTTATACAAGGTAAACCAAACTTAAGTGCACATAATATTAGACCAAATACATTTCTGTTCTACTTTTACTTAAAATAACAGTCAGAATAATTTGCATGATTTTTTCAAAATTAACACTGTTTTGTTTAGGCAAATACAAATATGAAAAGCTCTTCAAAGCAGCTAAGCCAATATGTGTGGAATTTGTATTATCAAAACAGAGAAGGAACTTGTGTCAATGTGTCCATCCACTTATGCAATGCAGAATTCAAATTAATCTATCCCTGACAGATGGCTATCAATTTTGTCTTCACTTCAATACTTCTAGTGAAGGAGAATCTACATATGTGAGAAATTAGTTCTGCTGTCAAAATGTTCTTACCATTCGGATTTTTTTTTTTTGCTGATACTTATTCAGAATCTGTCTTCCAGTAACTTAAATCCACAGTTTCATGCCTTCAGATTGGAACAATAGACAGTAGGTGTTAACAGACAGCATCCTTTAAGGTAGTTGAAGACTGAGCAATTTCTTCTTTAGCCTACTGTTTCAAAGTCTAAATATACCTACTGATTTTATTTGTTTCCATGTAAAACAAAATTTCAGGCATTCTAATTCCAAATCCCATTTTTTTATGGATCTATTTTAATTTTTCTGAATTTTCTTAAAGTCTGGATTTAGAGCAGAACAAATACTTTAAGCAGAGCCTGACAGTTGCAGAATAAAATGGAAATACTACTTCCTGTGATTTTGAAACTGCATTTCTGATGATGGAGCATAAAATTGTTTTGTCAACATAGTATTGATTGTAACTCATGTTGTATCAACTACTATTTTTTCACAAAACCTGCTACTTCTGATTTCAGGCTTGTACTATTCCACTTTGGTTGAATGCACTTTCAATAGAAAGACAATAGAAAGAAAACCAGTGAGTCCTTCATTTAAACATCTTCTGTCATACAAATTCTTTCATTCAAACATTAGATGCTTGTTAGAATTCTTTATACTGCACTTTTTAATTGTATGAAGGGCAAAGCAATATGACAAATAGTAAAATTGCTTTTATACTGAATGGTTATGTTTATAATTACCTTTGATGCTCAGTTATAATTTAATTTTGTTTGATGATCTTATATTTTATATTACAACTACAGGGAACAAATAACATGAAACAAAAGGGTTTTTTTATTCATATGAGAAGTAAATATAATCATTGTTTAATTATGGTCCTAAAAATGGGAATGGCTTAATTTTATCTTTTATAATTGTTAGTGATTTGGATAGAACTAGTTTATGAGGAATCTTGGGTGATGAAGGAATAGAAGTCCAAATCTAACTGGACACAGTTTAGGCCTAAATTAGAGTAGTAAAGGCAGTAAAATATCAGCAAAGTGGATTTTTTTTAGATTAACCCAGATGCTTTTAGGAAAGGAGAGATACAAAGCTTTTGAAGTGGCATTGTAAAATGTTAGTTGAGCAATTTATGGAGGAAATCACACAGATCCACTTAAAATGTAGAAGCTGGCGAGAATGAGTCTGATGATCAGAGCAAAGTAATGCTTTGTGATGTCCCTGGGAAGCATTTGAACTTGGTATTCCTGAAAAATTGTACAGACGTGTTCCACTTAGCTTGTACAAGCTGCCAAAGATCTAGAGCTTGGCCTAGATTGTGGGGAAAACCTCCCTGAAGGAAGGGGAGATACTGAAAAGAACCCAGTATATCACTTCTTTTATATATGTTTATTCACAAGTAGATGAGAATAAATTTGCCTGATTTAAATGTTTTAAAGTGACTGTAGTAAAAATTATTTTTTAAAAAATATGAAATAGCATTCAAATTCTTGGAACAATTCAGCATAAAATTTTGCTAGGTTTTAAAAATAAAAATAAAAAAGCTAGCTTCTATGAATTTTTTTAAAAAGGAATTCTCATTCATAAAAGAACTAAAAAAGCTTTTTGAAAAAGTACTGTCAGGTGCAAAGGACCAGGCCTAGACAGTGAGGTGCAAGCTAACAGATTTATTGGTCCTGCATAATTACAGAAATTTGTGCAACTGGCCATTGAACACCTGCAACTTTAAGATAAGGTTCAATTGCCCTCAGGAGGGGTTGGGCTTATTATGTTTAAGAATGCATAAAGATTCAAGACTGATTCCTCACTTCATACCCCCTTCCTCTGGCTGAACCCTTCCTTCTTCCACAAATACTGCAGTGTGAAAGGAACATATTTCCCTGATTCAACTGATAGCAGTTCTTTCCTTGCTGTAGGAAATGCACTTCTATTTTGACAAATCACAACACTGGTATTACTGAACCCAGTGTAACCCTAACCTTCATCTTAACTTAATGTTATAACTATGGTAACATACAGATACTTTTATTGGCTAAGCAATAACACAAGGAATTTGATTTGGTACAGTGGCTCTCAGTATACTTTCAGACAGCAGTATAAAATAGTAACATAAGCATAAGTATACAACAATAAGTAGAAAGGAATATTACAAGTGTAGAATTAAAATAAGTGTGTATACACATATAGATTAATATGAAATTCTTTGCCTTTATAGGAGAGCAAACCCAAGAAAATAAAGAGCAAAAACAAGAAGCCCCTTGAAGGAGATATGAAAAAGAAAAAAACAAAAAAAGAAGAGGAACAAAAATGGAAATGGTAACACCTACATATGTATATATATTCGTATCCATAACAATTCTCTTTCAGGATAAGCAATATTATGCATAGCATAGAAAAGAAGTAAAAAATAATAAGGCAACAAAATGAAATATACATTACAAGAATAGAAAAAGAGAAGGAAATATAGCTAAACTTTTATACCAGCACTATTGCCTTTACCTTCCTATCCTTGCAAACCACTCTTGTTTCCAAACACTTGGAATTCTTAAATGCTAGTTCACCTAGGTTATTTCTAGGTACTTTGTTTCTTTTGACAAACATTTCTCATTAGATACTGTGTATTACTAGTTTTTCTACTAGTATTTGCTCATCTTAGCATTTTTCAAGCCATTTATCATTAGTAAAAATTCCATCAGGATACATACATTCATCGATTTGCTCCAGTTTTTCATGATTAATGCATAAGTTGCAGTCATTCATTCTATTTTCCCTATCAAGGACAACTACTCTGCTCTATGAGATATAAATTTTCGTATTTTTTGTACTCCCTCATACAAATGAGGATGGAGATTTTTTAAAAAAATAATTCTCCCTCAAAAAACTCACCCTTAGAGAAACTGATGTCCTATTCTTAATATGCTACAAATAAAAAAAAAAACTGGTTCACAAAAAGTCCTAGTGCACTGCACTTTGTTTGGTAAGTCCTAAGAATGTATGACAAAATTATAGTAGAAGTAGGATTGAGCAAATAAATAGTGGATTCTTGCAAATAAAAAAGTGTGACAAAGACAGAAATAAAAAAGAATGTGAGTACAGAAATCCCACTAAAATCCAAAAGATCTCAAGAGCCAGAAATGAATCTATAAATGCTTGTTTTTGCAAAGAAATTTCTTAATGCTTTCTGTGTGATATTTGTGAGAGTTGCAATTCTATGCAAGTGAGCCTCTTTTTGGAATAGGCTTGGCACCCCTAATCACCCCAGGCAGAGAATATGAAAAAGTAACTTTTTACCAGAATAAAGTGACCAAATAAATATATAATTAGATATTTGGGGAACTCTTTCAGGAACCGTTGGAGAGAGTTAGGTGACTGTGCTAGGAATCAAATGGCTGCAACCTGATTTAAAAACCAGTGAAAAGTAGTGGAATAATCCTTGAAGTGCTCTTGCATATCCTATTATGTCCTGTAAGTTTTTGAGCTCACAACCTACCTTCCGTCCATCCTTCCTTCCTCAATTGATAAACCCGTAATAAAATTTCAGAGGTTATATAAACATACTTTAGAACATAAAATTCTGGGTTAAATTTTCATTGAGATTTTTACATTATCTCAAAAATAAGTGTAACTTGAGAAGAATGCGTTGGCATTATAGTCATTCCTCATTTTCACCTATTCTGTCAGTCTTCATTTCACCCTGGCCACACATTGTCATGTAATATTCTGAATATTAAATATATGCCCCTGTTTTCAATTTTGGGAGCTACATTATGCCTAATATAAATATACCTAGAAGGTATTTAAAAGAGGGGGAAATGAAGTACCTGGTCAGTCATGACTGGTTAGGGCTCCAGTAAAACTCTGTTCATTACTATAGACTAATAAGGAAAGTGGTCTTGTTTATTGCCTATTCCATTTTATTGCTACATTTTGAGGTGCAGTCTTTTATATATTTTTGTAGTGGTAGTTTTTCCCTCTCTCTAAGGCTTCATTTAATATACAGTAATTTTAAATGTCATTTAAAATTTAACAGATGCTTGGAATATATAAATTTCTAGATAAGAAACAATCAAAGCATGATCTCTTTGTTCAACTTTCTAAAGTTAAACATTTTGTTTTTGTGGAATTTTTCTTGAGTTTTGTGACCGTTATCCTATTCTATATCATAACTATTATCTATACTGATCAACCTTTACTGAAATACTCAAACAGTAGTTATCTTTTTCTCATTACACTTTTTCTGTAGATTGGCAGTAGACCTACAGTTAGTGAAGTAGATTACTTTGAGCTGTGTTGACTGACTCATAAAGCTATATACACACAGAGGCATTATTATTAGTGCTACAGTTTTATTTCCTGCTGGCTGATGTGCTTTGTGCAGCAGCTGATTTTAATGCAGAATGTTTATTTCTGGTACATTTATGTTATACATTTATTTATGTACATTTATGTTGGGTTTTTCTAGTTGCATCAACTAGGGCTGTTTCACTTAATGTGTTTTTTGCAGGTAAAATGTTAAGTTCATGCAAAATGTGTCATCAAATTCCAGTAGCAAGCTATTGAGAAGTGACAGATATTTCCTGTCTTTTTGTGGATGGGGAAGAGGGTTGGAATACAAGAGTGCAAAAATGTTCTCTTTAGTATTACGCCCAACGAAAAATTAATTTTTCATCAAGTTAAAAATACCTGAGACTGTCTGCTCCCACCTACTTCACTGATGTTAACACTGCTGCCTGCTCAAACAGCTGCAAATAAATGGATTTTAATAAATGCATCCCTTGGCTTGTATTCCATGATCTGGCCAAAATAAAGTTATATTTATTTCAGTCAGCAGAAAAAAAGAATGCATTTCTGTGCTTCATATTTTGCACAACAGATTGCTATTATTAACATTTTAAATTATATTTGGCATCTGTTTCTGTAATAAACCTTAAGACAATGTGCATCAGAACATTACTTGTGCAACATCTAGAATTGGCTATAGTCTAGGTGAAGGCATTCACATATATAAAGTATTCTGAGATTGTTCTGGAATATTCTTTGTAGATGCTGGCACTAGATATTACTAATATTAATGTTTATTAATAGAAATCTTTCAAGGGTTCATTTTTAAAAATTAGCATTTTCCTTTTATGCAACCTATACTTGTTCTAGTATGAACTAAAAATTGATTCTCACTTTCACTCTTGGCATATAAATCCAGAAACTTATGTAATCTAATTCTTAATTGAAATACAGATAATGCAGGCATGATTCTTTGGTCAAACATTTCAAAGTATGTTACATTCCCAGTCTATTTTACATACTTTTCAAAAATTATATTATTTGTGGTAATTTTGAATTTCATCAGATATTTCATGAAATGTTTACACTTCAGATTTTAATACTGAAAAGTATTAAATTTATATTAATATAGGATTTTATATTTATGTATTATAGTGTTATATGTTGCTAATAGGATTGTAAGTTTTAAGTGTCATTTTCATGTAACTTACTAGTATTAACAAGAATTAATTCAGTTTTATTGTTTTATCCTCTTTCCTCTGTTTTGTATCATTGTATAGTAGAGGTCATTAATTTATTGCCTACTATCTTTATTGTAGTGATGTTAACATGTATACAGAAATAAAACTTAGTGATGTGTGATATGAAGGCAAATCCTTCATTATTAACAAAAATTTGAAATTAACAATTAAGAATATTAACTATTATAAGCATAAATAGATGTTTCTAGGCACATCAGAACAGCAAAATACTTGGGGTTTAATTGAATTGACAAATTTGACATTCGGATAGAATGTCATGATACTGCTTTGTACATTCTGGATTTATGCACAGAAGCTGAATGGGTATTACCCTTATTTATTTTATCTCTTCCTCTCGTTTAAAGGTGGGAAGAAGAACGTTATCCTGAAGGTATTAAATGGAAATTCTTGGAGCACAAAGGTCCTGTGTTTGCTCCCCCATATGAGCCATTGCCTGAAAATGTCAGATTCTACTATGATGGTAAGTTATAAAAACTGGTGCTTCATAGAAGAGCAGAATTAACAGATATTTACAATATAGTATCCTAAAGAGTGGATAAACCATGAGTTTTCATAATCAGAAATGGTAATGGTTTTGCTTATAACAGATCAGTATTTATCTATATTTTGTAATAGCAAGGAGTGGGGCCAAATTTGCAATAAGTTGTGTTGTTTGGGGTTTACATAGGAGCACTATAGAAGAAAACATGAGTAGCTGAAAGCTGAATTCTAAGTCCAGTGATGCTCATTATATGCTTCAACACATTAACTTTATATATCAAGGTACTAAGTGCAGATGAAAAAGAGCAAGTTGAATCTCTTTTCCATTTACTTCATTAAATCCTTTTTATTGTAGCTCTGACATACATAGCTACTTCTGAAACTGTCAAAATTTCAGTTAATTCTTGTACCTGTTTTTAATCATTATTTATTGTTATGGCTATATTACAGTGTATAATACAATCTTGCTGCATTATAAAGCCACTAGTCCACTAGTAAGTATTTTGTTAATAATACGCAAATTTTTTCCAAGCCATACTTGGTTTAATCTACAGGTATCATTTTGACTGATAAAAAGCTATGGCCAAGATATTTATTGTTAACGAGGTTTCATTTGACTTGAAGAATTGTAATTCAGTTATTATATTTTATATGCTGAAAAGGAGCTTTAAAGTAGAATTGTGCTTTTTGTGTATAGGCCACAGCCTATTGTTCTAGAGTCATGACAGATATATTGTACTAATATATAACACTAGTATGCTACCCTTTTCCAGCTGATTCTTCAGTGACATAGTCTACCCTTTTATTGCTCCTTTTGCTTCTTCAAGTGGGATATAGAAGACAGCTGCTAAATAAAACAATTTATAAAATGGGGAAGCTTATATTGGAGTTCTTTATATGCAGAGGCATTCTATGCTAGCTGTATGAATGAATAAACACAAGTTTTTCTGGAAGTGTTTATGTTGCCAGACCTAGTATGAGGTATATGATCAACATTCTGGTCTCCTAGATGAACCTTGTCTTGTAGTAGATGCTTAATTAAGAGGGCATTGTTCCTGCTCCCCACCTTTTTTTTTCCTTGATATTTGTGATGTGAGAATCCCTATTAGAGTCTATGAATCTTTTCCCCTTCCATTGATGGCTGTATATCTGAAAATTGCAGCTGCTGCAGGAACCAGGTATTTTTTTACCTATGTCCTGTCATGGCTCTTGGGCAAAGCTTTTGATATATTCTCAATCTATATGCATATTCAATATTATTATCAGAAGTGAAAGTTGGGTACAATATTCTCATGCACACAGAAATGTATTTTTAACCAAAGATCAAGTTAGGTTATAGGGAAATTGATGTATTTCAATATCTGCCATTTTGTTACTTTTAAGGTATTTAATGGAATTCTGAAACAATTTTTAAAACTTTAATCAATGTGGTGCTCTAGATGTTGGAGACGGTGGTTGTGGAGCTCTTTCTTTATTTGGTTTGGTGTTTGTTTTTCTGGTCAGTTATATTGTTTTAACATTGTTTTTTTCTTTTACTAGTAAGCTGCCCAGAGTTGTTTAGAAGTTGAGTAGTTTATAAATAAAATAAT